>JASDQU011379427.1:0-16764 GCA_032191745.1 Picea mariana | reverse complement strand
TCATTCTTATCCAAGGCCATTTCTTCAACAATGCCCTTTTTCTAGAGTTTTTCATCCTCTGAATCCACTACCTCACTAACAGTTCTAGGATCATCATTAGTAATATACAAAGAAAAATTTGAATGGAAATCAATTGGACTATACCTTTCCGGTTTCCTTTTTCCAAAACCAATCTCCACAATACTAGATTATGAGGATATTCTTCTTCTCATTCATGTTCTTCTGTAGAGTCTGATTCATCATCCTTAAACTCATACTCTATTTTTTCCGGTTCTTCCTTCCTTGGTAGTACTTCATGTTTGAAAACATCTTTGATTTCTCTAAATACCACATCTTGGCTATACACTACCTTCTAATTTTTTCGGTTCCAAATCTTATAACCTTTCAGACCATCTTTATACCTAATAAAGATACACTTTTCATCCTTTTTATAAAGCTTACTCATGTTTTCCTTTGGAATGTGAACATAGACATCACAACCAAATACCCTGAGATGTGTGAGAGAGAGTTTCTTACTAGTCCATACCTTGTGTGTAGTCTTGTCATATAGTGCTAATGAGGGTGATGTATTAACCAGGTAACATGCAATACCCACTTCCTTTGCCTAGAATTCTTGTCCTAACCTGGCACCACTGAGCATGCACCTTGTTTTTTTCCATCAATGTCTTTTTCATACTTTTTGAAAATCCATTTTGTTGAGGTGTATATGGAGTAGCATTCTACCTTGCTATACCATACTTCTTACATAATTATTTGAATTCATTTCCACAAAAATATCCACCATTATCTTTCCTCAACACCTTAATTCTTTTCTCTGTTTGATTCTCCACAAGAGCCTTAAACTCTTTACACCTGTCAAAGACTTCATGTTTCTTCCTGAGGAAATATATCCATATATTCCTCGAGAAATAATCTATAAATGATACATAATACATATATTTTCCCAATGATGGAACCTACGCAGGTCCAAACACATCATTGTGCACCAATTGTAAAATTTCCTTTGTCCTCGATGCACCAGAGGGGAATCTTACCCGATTTTTCTTCCCATTAATGGAATTTTCATAGAAATAAAAATATAGAGAGAAATGAGACATACGTTCAACCATACCTTTACCGTGTAGTAGTTGAAGGCCCTTCTCTCTAATATGCCCCAATATTTGATGCCACAACATAGTCTTTTTTCCAGAGATTGTAGGAGTTTTTTCTTCTTTAGATCCAATCTCAAGAACAATGGAACTATTGCACCCATCACTAATAGTTCTTCCTTGTATCTTATACAGAGGTACAAACCAAAATCCCTTCAAAAAAACCATTTCTCCTTGAACCATCCTGCGAGTTTCTTGATCAAACACTATTTTTACCCCTGCATCGTCCATTTTGCTTACAAAAATCAAATTTCTAGCCAATTTTGGGATGTGTAGAACACTAGGGAGTGTTTTAATCCTTCCATACATGAGGTTCAACCTGAATTTTACTTGTCCTATTATTTTGGTTGTCAAGTCATCACCTAGGAAAACATCATCTCCATCATACCTTTCATACTCACAAAACCACTCCCTATGAGGAGTCATATGAAAGGATGCACCTGAGTCAATCAACCATGCCTCATGATATGCATGTGTGCTTGAAGAAGCCAAGTACAAATCCCCTCTTTCTTCCTTGGAGGTTTTTTATTTTGTAGGAGCATCTTCAAATCCATTCCCTCTCTCAACACTTTTGGATCTACATTACTTATTTTAGTGCCCTTATTTTCCACATCTCCAACATACCTTTAAAACATTTATGGGAGATTTAGATCTTCCCTTAGATTTAGATCTCCCACTTTAGGACTTACATCTATTTATTTATCGAGAGTGTCCTCTTTCAAATAAGGAATCTTCTCTCTATCATTCCATGTTCTTCCACCTCATCTCCTACGACAACAAAGATGAGACCACATCATCAAAACTTAAATTAGTTTTATTACTACCTATGGCCACAACTAGACTATCCCACAAGTCTGGTAAAGACCACAATAAACTGATACATTTGTCTTCATCAAAAATATTAATATCAATAGATAATAATTGACTTACTACTCTATTGAAGGCATTCAGAGGCTTTTTCGTTGAGTGTCCATATTTCATCCTTAGGTTATACATTTTTTTCCACAACAACAATTTGTTTTCCAGGGACTTAGACTGATAAAAATTCCCTAACTTATCCCATAATGCCTTGGCTATAGGCTCCCTTGACACATTTAATAATACTATATCTGAGAGACATAACTGGATTGTTCTCTTTGCCTTCTAATCCAACTTTTTCCCGTCTTTTGTTGACGTTCTTGTAGGTGTAGTACCTGGATCCACAACTGTTATCTTTTTATCTCGGGAGGTACTCCGCATGTTTTGTCATGTATGCGAATGTTACCTTATGTTTACACTACCAGACACTTAACTTTGTAATAGTTTTTATAAAGTTCTTTTATGTGGTTCTTTTATTAAAGTGACTTTTTAATAAAGTGTACCTTCTAATTTTAAAGTGACTTTATTTTCCTAAAGCACTTATGTAATAAAGTGAAATCACTTTAATGTTTCAAGTGAATCATTTTGGAGGGAATGGATCATGACCCTTGATCTTGAAAAAGGAAAGATCTAATCTTGGCCTTTATATTTAGGGTTGGGGAAGGTGAAAATACACTTTGGAGGGAAAATGACATTTTTAGATTATAAAAGAATGCATTGGGTAGTGTGCAAGACACATTGACAGAAGATTGAGAGAGATTTTCTGAGTAAGCTTGAGAGAGGAAAGTGAGCATCAAAGAGGGCATGTTTTCCAAGGAGCTAGGGCAAAAATCCCAAGAAAAAAAAAATTGTGTTTTTAGGCCGAGTTATTTTTTCTGTTGTGGGAGGCCGAACTGTATGGATCCATATAGTCCGTATGGATTCGACACGGAAATTGAGGCAGTTTTGGGCATGATTTTCGAGGCATATTTTAGATTCTTGTTTGTTTTTTCTAGGCCATATGGAACAGTTCGTACAACCGCCTGTTGGCACAAAAATCGAGGTACAGAGCATGATGTACAACAGTACGGATTTGGCATGGAAAATGAGGCAAAATTTGGTGGGACAGTTTTGGTGTTGTGAGGTATTTTACTTGGCTGAAAATGTGTATTTGTTGTTGTTTTGTACTTTCCTGAAGATGAATAATAATCTCTCTCTCTCTCTCTCTCTCTCGTTGGGTTTCCCCACATTGGGGTTTTCCCTGGCATTTTCCTAAATTTCTGAGTTTTATGGGTTGCTTTCCACCGTGTTTATTTCCACTGCTATTTTTCTCAGCAATGTGTATTTCTGCCTATGGTAATTTCTGAATGTGGGTTTAAGGCATTTAATAAATTTATGAAGACAATTATCTCTAGGTTGCTAAGTGTTTGACAGAAATTTTAGTTTGCTGATTTTTATCATTAAAAATCTACAAAAATGATCCACTAATCTGTGTTCACCAATAAATCTTCCATATTTAGATTCCACAGATCAAAACTTTGCCCATTAAATTCTCGATCTCTATTTTTGAATTGCTCACCATTTTTTTTCACCTGGAGAATTAATACCACATATTTCCCACTGTAACAAGGATTATCACATACCCAAGCCAAACCCTTGACCACAAAGGCATTCCCCTGAAGCCAATAATTCCTCGGATACCATATGTAGATTTTAACCTTGTACAATTAATTATGCAAACATATTCTTAATAAAAACAGAAAAGATACAATGGCACACACACACACACACACACACACACACACACATTACACATAAAATTCTACCCCGGAAACCCAAACTGGGAAAACCAACAACATGTTTAGAGCTGCACCTCTAATATTCTTTATTCATCATATCTTCATTTTATACAATAAAATACAATATATAGGATCCCGTGACATCAAAAACCCCTAATACATTGACCCATATTAGTCAACAACCCCATTTCCTTAACCAGAATTAAAAAACCATCGACAAAAGCCATGTGCCAAAAAACCACAAAAAATGGATGCAAAAAGCACCAATTTCTTTTTTGAGGCATTTCCCTTGAACCCCCACATAGGGGGGCTCACGCCCCCTTTGCGAACCCCATGGATAGGAGGGATCCACCCCCCTGTGACCCCTCGGGAAAGGGGGGGCTAGCACCGCCCCTCGCACGGCTAGTGCAACACAGACACTAGATCTAGTTGTAGAAAGAATATACCACATGCCAACACTAAACCCATTGATATTATTGTTCGGATGCAAAGCACCACAAATAGGCTTCCAAGCACTTGTTGAGAGATTCAATTTTACTATTAGTCTGGGGATGATAAAGAGTGTTGAGATACAATTGGGTTCCTTGGATCCTAAACAATTCTTTCCATAAGTTGCTTGTGAAAGTGGGATAATAGTCGGAGACAATAGATTGTGGCATTCCATGTAGTTTGAATATATTGTCCATAAAAAATTGAGCCATTTTGGAAGCTTTAAATGGGTGTTGGAGGGAACATAAATGAACATTTTTGGAAAGTATATCAACCACAATCATGATGTCTGATTTATTTCTAGATTTGGGTAATTCAACAATGAATTCCAAAGAGATATATATCCATATAGTAGGTGGGATAGGGAGAGGTTGTAGTGTTCTTGGAGTTTTGATTGTTTCTCCCTTGTTGTGTTAGAAGTATCACACTCTTCCAAAAAAGTGCATATGTCTTGCTACATGCCTTCCTAGAAAAAGGAATGTTTGATCCATTCATAGGTTTTATGAAATCCATAATTTCATGTTGATGAAAAGGCACAATTTACAGAGAGAATAGTGGATTTAAAATTGGATTGTTTGATCAAATACAGGTGGTATTTATGGTAGAGATACTCATTTTTCCAAGTGTAGTCTAGAGATGCATTATTTTCTTGTTGCATTTGTTGGATTAGAATAGAAATTTTGGGATATTGGAACCATTCATGGAAAGCTTCCTTCAACTAATCAGATACAATGAAGGAAATATGAGGAATATTTGAAGGAAAAGAGGAACCATTCTTCTTCATATTTCCTAGAAAGAATAGGGTTGTAATTTTTCCATAATTCTGGACAAACATTTGATAATATCGAGTTAAACCAAGGAAGCCTTGTAACGTTTAAGAGTCTTAGGGTGGGGCCAATCCTTCGTAGCTTAAATTTTCATGGGATCCACTTGGATTCTATCCTTACCAACAATATGGCCTAAGTATTCTACTTTAGAGGCCCCAAAGGAAAATTTGGACCTTTTGAGAAAAAGTTGATGTTGAGAAAGTAGGTGTAGGACCTAATCCACATGGACAAGATGGGATTTCCAAGTTTTACAGTAAATGAGGATGTCATCAAAGAAGACACGTACAAAATGACGGAGAAAGTGTCAAAATATATGATTCATGAGACTTTAGAAAGTGGAGGGTGCATTACGCAAGCCAAAGTGCATGACCAATAACTCATAATGGCCTTCATGAGTATGAAAGGTAGTCTTGGTAATATTGGCCTCCTTCATGAAAATATGGTGGTAGATGGAACTCAAATCAAGTTTGGTAAATAATTGAGCAACAATCATTTCATCCAAAAGGTCATCAATGACGGGAATGAGAAATTTATCTTTGATGGTAATTTTGTTGAGAGCTTGAAAATCAGGGCACATGCACCAAGTACCTTCTTTTTTTATTACCATGACCATAGGAGATGATTAAGGGCTTGTAGTAGGGTGGATGACACCCAAAACTAACAATTCTTGAACAAATTTTCAATATCACTTTTCTTAGTGAATGGGTGGTGTTGGAGCTGGTCATTTTGGGTAAGTTTTGGGAATCACATAGGAGCAGATCATGCTACAAGTTAGAAAAGGAAAAGCACACACAAAAGAAAATTAACACACTTTCTGGAGTCAGCGCGTAAAAGGTGGAAGTTAGTTAGGAGTTTTGGGACACGTTGTCCACATTATAATAGGCTAAGTACTAATGTAATACTATAAATATGAGTTTTTGGGTAGAAAAGGGTGATGGTTAGCTATTTGTGACTAAGAGTTTATTTTTTGGGTGTTGAAGAGTTGAGTGGTTGTGTTTTTGAGTTGATGAGTATGATTTGAGATGAATATCAGTCGAGAGGTATGCATGCACTGCAACATAAAAAGGATTGGGTAGGTTTGGGTTTTAACTGAAGATTATTGTATGAGTTCAGTGCACACCTGTTGTAAGAACTAAAGATGAGTGAATAATATAAGAAGACAATCATTGTGGACGTAGCCCAGTTGGGGTGAACCATGTTAAATTCATGTGTTTTTATTTTCTTGTTTTCATGATGTATTGGTTTATTTTGTTTATTGCGCACATGTAGTATATTCTTAATGGTTAATATGAACATGTATCTGAGGGTTCTGTGCACTTGTTGAATGGTTAAGTAGGATTAATATTTCATACGTTCCTATGCTATTATGATTTCACACATAGGATAATTGAATGAATATTAAGTGAATGGTTAGGATGAATATCTCATATTCCCCCATGACTATGGAAACATGGTTCCTGCAGTCCCCATAGGTACCTCGAGTGAGACTTCACCTGCTTGTGGGTGATGCCATGAGGGTCAGTATATTTAGGGTTTTGTTGGTGAATAAATGTTGAACTTGGAGTCTATCCACTGTGCACCAAGAAATGGTTCTGTTGTCAGGACTGGGATCCATGAATGAGGGGAATGTGGAGGCCAAATAAGGATGATATTGGAGAATGGTTGGAAACTGAGGAGATCGAGTTTGCAGTAGATCGAAGTTAGAATCCATGAATCAACGTAGAAGAATGGTTACAAAGGTATGTTTTTACATATTTTCATGAAATTTGTTTTGGTGATTTCCTGAATGTGTTCAAAGAGTGGATCTATATATTTGTTGAATGAATTAGAAGATATAGCACTGAGGTTCCAAGAAATTGGACTCCTGAGTTAATTCTGCGAGTCAATACCATAAGCAATAAGGTATCACACACAATTTATTACTGGAGGGATAATGTGTTGGGAGGTTATGTTACTAAATTTTCTATAGATTGTACTCAAGCGTATAGTGCTGCTGAAAGATAATTCTTTAAGGGTCTACGTGGAAGATACTTAAAGTCAATATTTGCTTGGATTAAGATGTTGTTGTGTGATAAAGGAGTCATGAAAATGGAATCGGATTGCCTTAGCAGCTAGGCACCTTCACGCACATAGGGGGACTAGGGGATGACTAGGGAATAGTTTGAGTGTCATTTGGAAGAATGAATGAGGAACATATGGGATGAGGATGCTGAGAGAAGAAGAGTGTGCAATGAACGAATATATTGGAGTACTACACAATGGTAAGATATTTAGACCAAATAAGAAGAGGATTGTGGTTGAGAGAGAGGGACAACACAGTGATTGAAGAAAGAGACACTAGTGTAATACTACAGATCGAATAAATTCTGTGCACAGAAGGAAAATACCGTCAGATTAGTCTAGTAGAAGAGGATCTCACTCAGATCAGAATCTGCATCAAACCCATGAGCCCACGTGCATCACCAAGAACTGAAGTAAGATCAAAAGCTTTGTCAATTATAGTTAGTGAAGGAAGTAAAAATAGTACTAAAAGTAGTCAGAGCAGTGGAAATAGTACACTGAGTCATAATCAATTAATAGTATCAGGAAGGAATACCATGCAAAACATGATGGCAGGAGTAGATCCCACTTTAAGAATTCCTCTCTTTCAAGGAGGTGGTATAGAATATATAGAACAACATTTGTTTATTTGTGAAACGATATGGGATGTGAAAAACTCCCAGGACGATGATGTGAAGATTTTATAGTTGGAAACAATGTTTAGAGAATGCACACAATTATGGTATATGAAATATAAAAACACTACACCTGCGGGACAAACTAGAACATGGTTGGATGAAAGACAAGCTCTATTGAAAGAGTTTCTGAAACCTAAGTCCAAGTTGTAGTGAATTACAAAGATGAAGGAGATTAAGAAGATAGTGAATTAGTCAGCCATGATTATGATAAAATATTTAAGATACTAAAGGATTGGTTGACATCCCAGATTCCAGATGAACAACATAGGGAGTGGTTTATTGCAGGATTGTTTCCACATATACATTTCCCTTTGACACAACAGAAGATTGCGATGCAGTCAAAAGATATGATTTTTTTTTATGAAATTGGAAGCATCCCCGGAAGGAGAAAATAACCCAGGGAGGGCTCAAGTTCAATCACAACTGGCTACACTAACTATTCAGTTACAAGAAATCACAAAAGGAAAAGAAAATAAAGAAAATGTATGGTGCACTACATGCAAAACAAAATGTCATCATAAGAATGAATGTACAACTTTCCAACAATATTTGAGAAGAGGAGCCCCAAATCCATTAGGGATATGGTGTGAGATTTGCAAGACGATGGGTCAACAAACTCACAACTATCCATTGATGCAAAAATATCAAATAGTGATGAGGAACCTATTTTGTAACATTTGTAAGTCAGTGGGACACGAAGAGAAGGATTGTCGCACATTTGATTTGATGAGAGAGTGCACTATAGATGCATATAGAGTACAAGGAGAAGAATCAAAAGGAGGAGCTCCACAGTATAATACTCCACGAGGATATTATCAAAGAGGATGAGGAGGCTTCAGAGGCCTTGGAAGAGGATGATTTGGTAGAGGAAGAGGAACTATTATATTTTATAACTGTAATCAGCCTGGACACTTGGTGCAAGAGTGTCAGAACCATTTCCCGACATGTACCTATTGCAGAGTGCTAGACCATGTGACAAAGGATGTCCCACAATTGATCAAAAAATGGAAAGAAAAGAGGAACATAAATGTATAGATGATAACAACCAAAGAGTGCGATGGGAAACCTAAGGTAGCAATGGTTATGCGTGGAGGAATGAGAATCAAATCTAATGCAATAGACCAAGGGAATATAATCCACCAATGGGAAATGAAATAAATAGAGCATTCTCCATTGTTTGATCCTATAAAAGAGAAAGAGACCTAGTCGCAAGCAAGAAAAGAATTGGTTGTAGCAGAATGGATAGCATCAACTTCGACTGTGCCACCTTTGTATGATAGACCACCAATGTATGATATGCCTCTAGTCTATTACCATTCAGAAAATCAAGATGTAAAGGTAAGTAAGTTGAAAAGTTTTTAAAGAGATTTCTTAGAATTAATGAAGGATGAGTCTGATTTGAGTATTCTGCACAGAATGATTGATCGTTGTGCACAAGATAAAGAGATTCCTATCACACACTGAGTAGTTAATCAAGTGTGATAGTAGCGATAGAGAAGTGCGTAGAATATGTACAAATGAACTAGGTGATGTTCTTAGTAAACCAGTTCCTGATAGAATGTAGGGAAGCTCAAGACAAAGGTACGAAGTTTCATTATGCATGGTTGTTAATACTGATAGCATTAGTGTCTTGGAGGGATCCAAAGGACACTTAGTTTTTGGGAGCTATGAGGAAGCCAGATTTAGCAGCAAGATATGAAAACTTATGGCATATTGTGCTTAAGGAGAGGTAGCTAGATAAAAAAATTACATTCTGTATATACAAAGAAGTAATTCAGATGAGTATCTAGAAGAAACCATGCATACTATCACAGGTAGTAGAAGCATACAAGGGGATTTATCACTTCAAATCTAGGAGACATCACATGTACATTCAGGCCAAGAAAGACATAGAGCAACAGTGGCTGCCATGTAGATAAAAATTGACAAAGGTTGACATGGGATAGATCAGAGAAGACTGAGAGGATGAATGGAAAACCTCAGTACCAGAAATAGAGCAGTCAGAGAAACAACAACCAGAAATAGAAGAAATAGAAGATGATGAAGAATAACAAGAACATGAAGGGGAAGGAAATGGAACATGTGACACACACAAGACTATAACATGCCCTCGTGAGAAGTGGAAGGAACAAGATACAGAGAAATAAATACCACAATGAAAGAAGAGGAAATCAATCAAGCAAGTGGCCATTCAGGCCCTGTAATTTATGGACAATATTTTTTTATGCCTATGGAATTTATAGTACCGAGTTTGTGCATTGTTGCATTGATGGAACTTACAAATTTGGGCACAGTGGAGAAGAGAATGTCAGAACTAATGGAATTAGAAGAAGATCATTTTGTCGCAAGTTTCCATCAACAGGTTCAAAAAGTGCATGAGAAATCATGGCATGACATGCACATCAAACAAAAGATGTTTCAGACAGGAGACTTAGTGTTACTCTATGATAGCAAGTTTTTGCAGTAGCCTAGAAAGTTCCATATGCAATGGATGGGCCCATATGTGATAAGGTTTGTAACATAGGTAGGTGTTGTTTAGTTGGAGAAATTGAATGGAGAAGTTATGGAAGGACAAGTTAATAGTAGTCGGCTGAAACTATATAGGGATAGTCGAGCTTCCATGCACTAGTCTCAATGCACAAAATGTGTACCATAGTACTTGTATTATAGTGTATTATAGGAAGAAAAAGGAAAAGAAGAAAATCAATAAAGGATGTTGAGATAAGAGATAGAAGTTTGAAGTTAAGCAAGGAGATAAAACAAGAAAATGTTACAGAGATGTAGAAGACAAAATGATGGTGCCCCGGAAGAAGATTGAAATGCGACAGAGATTTGAGAAGAAGGAAGGGAAAAAATTCAAGAATATCCATGACGACATATAATTTCAAGAGCGAACATGATGGCTAAGTAGTGGCACTGTGTCATCATAAATGAAAAACGACAAGAGGATTTCGATAGGACGAAAAATCTAACTTATGATGCATGAGAGGATATGAAGTTAATGAAGCGTCAAGGCAAGAATTGAAGGTGAAAGAAAGTGTATTAGACTATAAGATTGGGCATGAATAGGAATCGAAACATCCAGTGACATGTGATAAAAGAAGCTAAAGGGTGGACAAAAATAAGTGATTGTCATTTGAGTTTTTATTGAGAGAAGAACAACAGAATTGTGCACAGAAGTTAGTGATGTTGTAGGACAAAGAGTTCCAAGTATCATGGGAACTAATAGTTGTGAAAGGCATTGCAAAGAAGCAAACACAAGACAATGAAGAGAATATGAAGTCTCATATTACAATAGAGATAGCAGAAGGAATCTTGCAACAAGAAACACATGTCAAAGAAAAGGTCGTGACCAAATGAGAAACATTTCACAAGTTCCTAGAAACATCAAAACAGGCCTAAAGTGGCTCAGAACGAGCCACAGGTGAGTTTTGGGGGCCTCTTGGAGTAGGTCATTTTGGGTAAGTTTTGGGAATCATGTAGGTGAATATCACATGATAAGTCAGTAAAGGAGCAGCACAACAAAAGATAGTTAGCGCAGTTTCAGGAGTCAGGGTGAAAAAGATAGAAGTTAGTTAGAAGTTGTGGGAGATGTTGTCCACATTGTAATGGGTTAATCCCTAATGCAATACTATAAATATGGGTGTTTTGGTAGAAAAGGGTGATGGTTAGTTATTCGTGACCAAGAGTTCATTGTTCGGGTGTTGACGATTCGAGTGGTTGTTTTTTTGAGTTGATGAGTATGAGTTGAGTTGAATATCATTTTAGATGTATGTGTCCACAGTAGCATATAGTGACTTGGGCGTGTTTGGGTTTTAACTGAATATTATTGTGTGAGCGTAGTGGACACCGATTGTAAGAACTGAAGATGAATGAGTAATATAAGAAGCCAACTATTGTGGATGTATCCCAGTTGGGGCGAACCACGTTAAATTCCTGTGTTTTGATGTGATTTCTATCATGATGTCTAAGTTTATTCTTTTTATTGTGCATGTAGTAGATTCTTAATGGTTAATATGAATATGTATATGAGGGTTTTGTGCACTTGTTGAATGGTTAAGTAGGATGAATATGTCATATATTCCTACGTTGTTATGATTTCACACACATGATAAATGAACAAATATTAAGTGAATGGTTAGGATGAATTACTCATATTCCCCCATGACTGCAGAAACCTAGTTCTTGTAGTCCCCATAGGTACCTCAGGTGATACTTCACTTGCTTGTGGGTGATTCCGAGAGGGTTGATATATTTAGGGCTTTGTTGGTGAATCAATTTTGAAACCTGGGTCTTCCCACTGCATGCCAATAGGTGGTGATAAGGGAGAACATTAGGGGAAAGACTACTAGGTACAAGTGGGATGGAATGATCATGGGGACCATGAGAAGGTGGGAGTCCTTGAGGGTTTTCAAAAACAGAGTGGTTTTTAGAGAGGATAAGGTGCACATAGGGATGAATGGTTGGGGAGGGAGTCTCAACTTATTGAATGGCATGGAACTAGGAAATAATTCTAGAATGACCCTTTTTGACGAGTTTTTCCATTCGATGTGAATTGACGATCTTGGGGGCACCTATCATGATGCCTTGGAACTTGTAGAGTTACCCATTTTGTTGGAAGCTCATGTATAATTTCTTGAAATCCATGGTAATGGGGCCTAGAGTGCATAACCAATAAACACATAGAACAATGTTTCAACCCCCCTTTTCAATGGAAAACATGTGGTATTTCAAAGAATAATCACCAATTTGTATGCACAATTTTTCACAACAATCCCCACATTTCATGGAATCTCCATTAGAAATCATGATTTGAAAGTTATTGAATGCATGGATATACCAATGGATCTCTTGATAAATTCATTGATGAATAAAGTTATGGGTGTTTCCATCGTTGATGTAGTGTTCCCCACTACGAAACCCATAAAAATTTAAAATTGATGATACCATTAAGCTAAATGCATCTAACAACATTTCGAAAACATGGATGCAACTAAATGAACATTTACATAGTCGCATACAAGTGCTTAAAACCTAGAGTAAGCACACAGACAATAATCCCATAATTAAATGCAAGCATCAAGGATTTACATGCACTAACAACATTATGAACGTAACCAATTATACAATACACAATAACATATAATTTACTCAAGAACAAAGTATATGCACAACAAATAAAACCTAGAAACATAAACAATGTAATAGAGATAAACACCTTTTTTTTAAACCAAAGGTGCAACCGATTACAGGAGATGGACATTGCACCCAACCATATATTTGTTTCTCCAAATATCAACAACAAATCACCCCTGATTTGATGCTACAAATCTAGAATAAAGAGTGGTCTCTCCACTGTCCACTTGCAAACAACTTTTACCCACAACAAACTAATTTTTCCTACAACTATCCCAATCCTCCAAATCTCTTCCCATAAACTTGTACAACCCAAGGAAATGTGATCCCCCTTCTTTGCACATAGTCCCTCGGGCCTTCCTATTTTCCTCTGGGGATCCAACACATGTTGGCTAGGAATCTCTCTTGATGGGGACTACATGGATGTCAACTGCAAGGAAATCTGCCTAGCAACAAGCTCACTGATGGTGGGGTAATTTCTCTCACAAAATCTCACTCTACCCACCTAACAAGATATTTCTTCATGCATTTTTTAGATCCAAAAAAACTACCACCATGCCCACTATGGTTTCATTCAAGATTCCATGATCTGCTCTCCCTTTCTATCCAAAAAACACATTGTAAAAACTCCTCTCATTTTTCCATACCAATTTCCCTTTTTCTCCCAAGCAAGTTGAATATCACTCTCCCCAATGTTGATTGTACTTCATCCACATGTTCTCAATAACTAATGGGCGGGACTTCCCACACCCACCCTCTTACATGTATTCAATGATTGGGATCTCATACACTAAAGGGGAAAAATTAGAAGGTTCACTCAAAACAATACTTTTAGGAATGCTTTGGGATTTAAGACACAAGAATAAAAACCCTTAGACCCCTCCTCTCTTGTGGAAAACACAACCCCCATGAATTTCTCCATGTCCCTCTATAGTCAACTTCACTTTTTATTTATTATGTTTGATATATAATGTTTACATATTACATCCTTTGGCCCACAATGATATATCATATCTACATTGTACATCACTAAACCGGGGATTAAAAATAGGGATTTTACATTCCCCACCCCCCACAATTTTGCACCGTCCTTGGTGCACAACACCATATTGGTATACATGTACAAAAATTACATCATAATACTTAGAATTTTTGCAAGTTCACAACTCCCACAACAATTCCAACCATAGATCTCTTGTTCCCCTCAACCTGCGCAACCCAAAGAATGTGTACCCCCTTCTCTAGACCACATTCCCTTGACTGTGCCATTCTCGTTCTAGGGATCTAGTGAAAGTTGGCTAGGAAACCCCAAGATGTGGTTCCAATAATTTCAGATACCAAAATGGAGCCTTTCACACTTATATACAAAAGCACATTTATTTTTCTTCAAAATTTGCAGGTACTCTTCTCACATGGTCTTCTCATGCTCCCATGTAGCATCTTTAGGACCGTAGTAGGTACATTGAACCTTTACCAAGACAATATATTTGTTTATGAGAACTTTGAATTTCTAGTCTAGTATGCACTAGTTTGTAAATTGTCGTTGATATTCCATTGGAATGGTTCATTACAATAGATATGATAGATAAAACTGGAATCTACACTATGAAGGTTAAATTCCTTTAGATTCTAGAATCTTTCGTTACTAATTTTGTGCATATGTATGAAATATATAAAATGCATAAAATAGAGAAAAGTAAAATACAATCATACACCATCCACAAAAAAAACCAAATATTTTCTCTAGGAAACCCTTAAGAGGGAAATCCCAACTAGAAGGTGGGTTGCTCTGCTCTCTTTTCTCTAGTATGGAAATAATGCAAGTAAAAAGAAGGCACTCTCTATGGAGTTACTTGAGACCTATGGCATGTTAGGATGATACAAAACATTAACCCCCTCTATTATTCTTTGTAATTTCCCACTCCCAGTTGTTCTTCTCTTCAATGGAACAAAATACAACAACACATAATGGAAACCCTTCTCATCCTAGTGGCTTGGTATTTGACATAGCCCGATAGCCATCTAGGGTTAGGGTTTCGACTTCCTAAACCCTCGATTGTGATAAGGTTTTTATAACTCACCTGACCCCTGAGTATCTTTCCTAGGGATGGGGCATCAAAATTTCGCTCACCTTAACATCTCAAATTCTCTGTCCGAGGTCTTTATCCTCTTCTACTTACCCGTAGTGTTCTAATGACTGCTGCCAGGCTCAAATCCAAGCTTTGGGTTGCAAGTTATGGCTTCCCAAAGTTCTTTGGGAATTCATTGGTTGAGAGCCACATGACATCCTTTTGAATCCACCTCACATGTATTGTCTCCAAGTTCCTTCATCCACAGTGGAAGTCCATCCACCGTCCGATTCCACAACTAGACTCAATCTTCGTCTAACATGTAGGCCAACAGGAAATTTGGCACTTCGGCACTAAACACTTCCTTATTGTCTACACACGAGACCTTCGTAGTCTCGAAGACCCGTAAGCTTTCCACGTGGTTCCGACCTTCAGGCCTTTTAGGTCTCTCTATAACTCTACACCCCAAATCCTCCAGAGTCCCAAAGTTCCAGACTCTCAGAGTTCCGGTCACTTAACCAACCACTTTGACTAGGCAGGCACATACCATGGGATGACACGTAGAAGGGAAAGGGGTGACACGTTCCAATAGGAATATAGGGTCTACGAAAAGCACAAATCAGGCTGAAATGTGGCATATCGATCATGGGTCCACGTCACTCTAGTGACGTTGGATTGCCACGTCACACAAGACTGACAATCTTCTAATATCCCTCAAATCTCACGGTCGAGATACGACCACATATATCCATATATCCACGACTAACATTTCTTTGCAATTCTGACGTTCGAGAGTTTTGAGATACAAAGTCCTCTTTTCTCCCGGAGTTGGTCAACGTCAGGCTTACCATAGCCTAGATATGAAGGTTAGGAAAACTATCGAAGCATCCTTGAATCAACGACTCTCATTAATTCGGGCTTCAGAGATTATCGACACACCAGACCTCAAATTCCCCATAATTCCCAGTCTCTGGACTAAAGGATCTAGCACCATGCGTCTCCTGTATATCGACGACTGAGAGGGATCCCGAAGGATCCCTAGATCTACAGTCCTGGTCACTTTGCGGATCTGGCCTTCAGGGATTTTGGCTTTACTGCCACTCCATTCTGCTGAAGTAGGACTTCGTCGAGGTACCATGTGTGGGTCCCTCCTCCTAAATGATCGTATGGTAGGCAGGGCTCCTAACGATCTCCCCCAAATCTACGACTCTCCTTTGCTTCATAAATTTGGCGTTCGGTGTAATTTCCCAAGGATGAGCCCTGATTGTAATTGTGAATGTAAGATGTTTTGTAGGATGGTGAGCCAAGTATTTATAAGTTGGTAGGCTTATGTGTTTATTAGGCCAGAGAGCCTACATGTTAAAGGTCAGGAGCCTGTTTTGTACATGTAAATATTCATATTATTAATATAAACAACATCACTATGTGTAGACCTACCATGAAGAAAGAGTATGGGGGACTAAGCTCCACTAGGCTGGGTAAGGGAAGGGGGTTGAGAGGCTGGAATGAGAGGCTAAGATTAAGATCTTAAGTTCAATATAATAATATATATATTATTATTCTAAATGTTGTGAGTGGGATATGCATATATCCTAAGTTCCTTTGGAAAGAGGGTATGAATTCCAAATGGAGAGGAATGCGCTTCATGAGCTCCATGTGTCATCTCAGGCACATGAAATATAAGTGAGAATTCATTCTATTTTAGCCTTCTCTTGGCCATT
>JASDQU011379426.1:10050-28069 GCA_032191745.1 Picea mariana | reverse complement strand
GTTATTAAGAACCATTTCAATGTTAGGATAAGAAACAATATTTTAGGGTTTGTTGTTTAGCATTTCTCCTAATTCAATACATTCAAGATATATCTTTCATCCAAAGAAGAGTACCACCTCTATAAAAATGTAGGGGGAATCATGTCCTCGTGAGGTTGTTGTTTCGATCTTAACTGATTCAACCATCAAAAATTTTGGAGACTCCACTGGGGAATGATTTATTTTCAAGAAATATGATACTTTTATAATCATATAATATTGGAACATTAGATGCATTTTGGTTGAAATTTTGAAAAAAGATCAAGATATTTATTCAAGATTAATTGGGTTTTTCAAAACCTTGTTCAAAAATCATTAAATGGTCTTAAAGACATATTCTTGAAGTTGAAGTCACAAATAATTTGTGACCATTTCCATAGAACCAAATAATCATTCAAGATTTGGTAGGATGATCTCCCTGGTGACTCCATCATTGATACTCAAGAAATATGCTCGAGTGACTTCATTGAAAATATTCCAAAATTTCAAGAAGATCAATATGAAGACTTTGAGGAATTTATTTCATGCTATGAAGATATTTTTCTTTCTCCACCAGGCCCAACAAGAGTTTCTCAAGATACGATAAAGATAAAAGGTATTTAAAGAAAGAAACAGTTGCATATAATTCCACTCAATTTGCAAGGAGAAGTTCATCCCTTTCCATATATTTCCATGGACAAGTTTCCCATATTCTTTGGGAATACTTCAAAGGATGCAGAGAAACATTTGATTAATTTTGACAGTGCTTGTGAAATTTCAACGTGGTTGAAAATGATGTTGCATGCTGTCTTTTCATCTTAACTTTAAAAGAAGATGCTAGTGAATGGTTTTATTCATTGTTTCCTGTAACCATCACTAGTTGGGATGCATTATAAAATGTATTCATGGAAAAATATGTTCAAAGAAAATATCCATATTCCATTTTTTTGATGTTGGTTGAAATCTATATGAATGAGGAAGAGATAGTCAAATATTTCACCTTCAGATTCATGAAAGTTCTTTATCAAATTCCTCAAGAAATGTTTCCAAATGGTTTCATCACTTTTAGTTGTTATGAAAATGCTTTACCCATGAATTTAAGATTTCTATTGAAGCAAGAGGGAAAGTGCAATTGGAAAGAATTAATGCAACGAGATCAAGTCATTGAAAGAGATGTTCTTGAAACTGGTGTTGATATATTACACTTCCCAATATCTTTTCAAGACAATAGAGTAATGTATTTAGAAGAAAAGTTTGATGAAATACGTGATTTTTTTTTTCCGATCTTTTTCTTGAAACTGAAAATGAGATCACTAAAGTTTCAATTTAAGAACATTATCCATTGGAAGGGAATTTCAACCTCTCATGTGCTCAATTTGAGAACAATGATCATAATGAGTTCAAATATGAACACGAGGATTTCATTCAATGTAATCATGATGAAAATGTCGCAGCAAATTATCAAATGACACAACTAGTTTACATCAAACCAGGAGAACCATGTCTAAATTGGATGAACATAAATATTGTTAAGAGTCATCATTTTATGTCATACGTTTATGATGTTGATTGCTCATCTGAAAAAAAAGTTTAATGAAGAAGATATCCTCTAAACATCAAAAGAAGGGCATTTGCAGCAAGAGGATTCATGGGTGATATGTTTTATTTATGAAGATTGTGAATTTATTGATGAAAAAAACAATATAGCCTTACATTTCCCAACAAATGTTCAACAACAATTCATCGTTGCAAATTTACCATGGAAACATGATCATTGCACAAAGGAGGAATTATTTCAAGACATTGTTGACAAATACAAAATCTTGCATGTAGTCGATGATAAGGAGAAAGATGAAAGTATTCTCGAATTAGAAACTCCTCATCCAATTAAAGACAACATCATTATTGAGAAACCAAGAGTTAATTATATTGAAACATGGTTCCAAAGCATTGTTGGCTAAGCAATACCATCAGATTTTGAGTACATCCAGTTCAGTTGTTCCTTAGAAAACTTTAGACATGCCCTTGGTTATTTGGTACCGGCCTCGATATGTTTCACATTTGTAGAGTTCATTTCATAGATCATATGGATGCTTGAATGGCTCCATTGGAAGTCTACCTACACCTAAAAGTGTCCCTTTCTTTCAAGTAAGATAGGGTAGGTATATTTTCTTTATACATAGTTTAATTTTTCAGTCAATTTTTTGCATAATAAGCAATTGACAAGTGAAGAAAATATTTGAAGATAACTCCATGGAGGAAGAATTGCAATAATCCATCTCGAAGATGACTTTGTAGCCCAATGGATAAGGCAACCTGGATGATTTTCAGGATGTAAATTTATTTTAAAGTGTAGAACCTTGGTGAATCGTACTAATCCTTCATATGCCAACTATAAAATGTTTGGCGATATGTTTTTAAAAATATTCAAATTTCTAAGGATCTTATATAGTTTGTAGAAAATTTTGGAAATTTTTAAGGTAAAATAATTTTATCCTATAGAATTTTGGAAAATCATTTTTAGAATAGTGTTTTTTTTTGGGGGGGAAACCATGGAACATGAGCCCATGAGAAAAAATTGTTCCCTAAAATCATCCATGGAAGGAAACTGGTCTTCAAATTCTGGTGTTCTCAAAAGCCCATAGGGGATTAGTATCCTGCAGCTGGAGATAATTCTTGATAAAAAAAATTGGTCACCTCTATTTTCCCACTCTTGGAATAAAAAAAAATTAACATCTTAAGAAGGAAAATTTTGAACTATTATAAGTTCATTGCATATCAATTAGTCTTAGCTTTGTCATGCATTTCATGGATTCAAAATATAATTTTAGTCATGCATTTCACGGACTCAAAATCAAATAAAGATTGAATAGGAAGACAAATATAAGACTAATTTTGCAATAGATTGGGGAAGCTACCAATACACAGTAATTCCTTTTGGGATGAAGAATGCGCTTGCAGTTTTTTCAAGCTAGTTGTTAGAAATTTTAAGGAATTTATTCATAAGTTCCTTGAAGTGTAATCAAATGATTGGACTATGTTTAGTCTATTGAAATATCACATAGAAGTACTCATGTTAATGTTGGATAGGTGTAGAAAATGTCATATTTCACTCAATTTGAAGAAATGTATCTTTTATGTGCCTTTTGGAATTTTGTTGGGCCATGTGGTATGTAAGCAATGCTTATTAGTGGATATTTCCAAGATTGCAGTGATTTTGGACTTGCAACCACCCACATCATTCAGATAGATGAGAGAAAACCTAGGTCATACAAGATACTATATGAATTTAATTAAGGGTTATGCACATATTACAACACCTATGGAGAAGTTCTTGAAAAAAGAAGCTAAGTTCCAGTGGAATGAGGATTGTTAGAAAGTTTTGAATACATTGAAGAAGAAATTAGTGGCTCGACCAATTTTGATCTTCCCAGATTGGAAGGAGTTCCATGTTCATGTGGATGCATCATCCATTGTTTTAGGTGTAATAATATTTGAGCTAGGGGAAAGAGACATAGACCACCCAATTGCATTTGCAAGCAGGACATTGTCAACAACAAAATCGAATTACACTACCATAGAATGAGAATGATTGGTAATGGTATATGCATTGCAAAATTTTAGACATTATTTATTGGGGTGTCACTTTAATATGTATACAAACCATTATTCACTAAGATACTTAGTGAACAAGCCAATGTTGGGGGGGAAGAATATGCAGATGGTTGTTGTTGTTCGAGGAATATAATTTTGAATTTGTTGTGAAACTAGGGAAGTTGAATGCAGGACCAGATCACTTATCGCGCATACTATTAGGAGAAGATGTAGGAAATATAGATGGAAACTTATCATATGCGTATTTATTTGCAGTTAAAATGGTGGATGATTATGTCGTGGACATTGTGTAGTTTTTAAGTACAAGAATGTCCCTGTCAGACATGAAAGTTGCATAGAATAAACAATTAATGGTTAAAGTAATAGACTACCAGGTAATTGCAGGGAACTTATACAAGTTAAGTGCAGATGGAATATTAATATGATGTGTGTTAGAGCATGAAATACCAATTATACTCTCAGAAGAACAAGAAGGAATTGTAGGAGGACACTACGTAAGTAGAGAAACAATGCAAAATATTTTGTGTGCAGGGATCTAGTGGCCCACGCTTCATAAGGATGATAAAGAATACTGTCAGGCATGCAATTTTTGTCAAAGAGTGGGAAATCCATATAGAAGGGATGGGATGCATTTGGGAAATAGACTTTGTTGGACCGATCAACCCAACAGTGAGAAGATTAGGAGCTAGGTATATAATCATTGTGATAGACTATTTGACCAAATGGGAAGAAGAGACATCAGTCATAAACTGCACCACATAGATCGTTGCATGGTTTCTATTTGAGAATGTACTCACACGATTTATATGCCCATGCATTATGCTCAGTTATCAAGGGACACACTTATTGAATAAGATGATTGTAACATTGACTGAGGAATTTCAAATTCATCATAAGAAGAGTACGTTGTATCACCCTTAGGCCAATGGAACAATAGAAGCCTTCAATAAAATTTTAGGGACTCCAATGACAAAGATATGCAATGTATGGAGAGATGATTGGGACTTAAGGGTTCTTGCAGTATTATGGGCATATAGGACTACAAGACAAAATTTGAGAGGATAGTCACCTTTTAGGTTGGTCTATGGGAAAGAAGTAGTAATTCTGATGGAGTTTATTGTGCCTAGCTTTTGCATTGCAACAATTACTTATCTTTCAAAATCTGGAGTAGTAGAGGAGATATTTTCACCATTGCTACAACTTGAGGAATATCTATTTGTTGCAGGGTTCCATCAACAATTTCAAAAGGAAAGAGAAAAGGCATGGCATGATATACATATTAAACAAAAAAAATTTCAAGTGGGGGACTTAGTATTACTATATGACAACAATTTTATGCAACATCCAATAAATTTTTGATTGCATTGGTTAGGACCATATGTGATTAAGCATGCAATGGAGGCAGGTGTTTCATAGTTAGAAACACTGAATGGAGAAGTCCAAGGATGAATGGTGAATGGTGTTCGAATGAAACTCTATAGATATGACCAATTGTCTGTGCAATAAAACATGTACCATAGCAATTGTATTATAGTAGGGAAGTAAAACAAAGAAAAAAAACAAAGAGTGGAAAAAGGAAAAAGAAAACTAAAGGTAAAATAGTAAGAAGTAAGGGAGTTACAACAATAGGACCCACGAAGATAAAGTGAGTGTTGTGAAGATAAAAGAAATAATGTAGAGACAATTAGGTACACATAGAATAAATGTGAGGAATAGGACCATCATGAATGTTAAATGCATTAAAAGGGTGGAAACGATGTTTTAAAGAACGTTAATGACAATTCATAAAGACGATGCATGGCCATAAATGGAAAAATTCTTTGGGAATCATGACAGACTGGCGATATGAGGCACAAATCCAACGAAAGATATGGTAACAAAGAAACATTAAATCATGCATTGAGTACACAATTGGTGGATTAGACCATTAATTTAGGCATGAATGTACAGGGACAACTGTCGAAGGGTCATAAAACCACAATAAGGGACGACGGGGAAAGGATAATTACCTGCATAAGAACTGAGAGAATATAGAACAAACCAATCTGAACCAGAGCCTCCATAGAATAGTTGTAGAGTCAAATAAGGGGAGCATTAGTAACAGAGAGTAATGGAACCACCAAAAGTTGGGGCACCAGTTGTCGTAGCATGAAAGACATCCCAAATGAAACCATTGTTCACACCATAGTTTAAGGAAGCACCTGAAGCTTTGCCTTTGCAAACAACATTTCCTAGGGATTAAATACCATCAATAAAGGACATATTACCATAGGTTTGACTACCCAAGGATGCCAAATACCTATTGGTTACACCAGAAATAACACCTAGTGTCATTATTGAAGGGGACCTGATTGGCAAGGTCATTGCATTGAATTTTTTAGACCATGACATAGCAGATGCACAAAATTTTCCTGAGATAGCATGGTATAAGTATTTATGCACTAAAAGCGTACTAGGGATAGGTGCAATACTAGTCGAGCCACAAGGCTGGGTGAGTAGGCTAGAAAAATCAGGGATATTGAACTTGTTATAAATCCCACACTTTGGCCGAAGTCTAGAGATAAACTCCTACGTCAAGATGTTATTGAGATACGTCAATGGAGGGATGTTATGGATATATCCACTAGTATCAATCAACACACAAATGATTGCATGGATAATGGGCTTGTCAATAGTAGGGGAGGAATCAACAATATTATTCACAAATAAGGCTAGGGAGAGGGAATTATTTGAAAGAATGAAAGAGAAGTTCAACACCTTTAGAGGAAAGTGAGGGTTGGACGTTGCTATCATAAGTGATGATGTAGTTCTATTTGAAATGCAGGTATTGATATGAAAATTACTAAGGAAATGTCAGAAGGATGAGGTGTCGGCCACAGTGATAGCAACTATGGAGAAGTCCTCATAAGGAGTCCATATGAATTGGCCCACATTTTTGGTCAATCAGTTTCTAGTAGATTACACTGAAGCCTGGGATAAAGGCATGTAATTTCACTATGCCTGTCTTCTCATATTGATAGCATTGGTCACCTAGAGGGAGCCTGATGAGTGAAAAGTTTTGAAGACATCAAGTAGAGATCATGCGTTGGTGCAATATGCTAACTTATGGCATACTTCACACAAGGGGAGACAACAAGACAACAATGTCACCTTCTATGTCTACTTTGACATGATTAGGTACATAAGAGAGCACACACCACACATCACTTCCTAGAGTGTGGAGAACTATTATGATATTGTATGCTTCAAAGCATAAATGCACCAATATCTAAGCTAAAAGAGACTTGACGCGCCAATGGCTACCAACAAGATAAAAGTTGACAGAGGAGGATGTATGCCTTATTTCCAATGACTAGGACGAAGAATGGAAAATCCCAACTGAAGAAATGGGGCAGCCTAATGAAGAGGAATGAGATAATGAATATGAAGAACTAGATGAGGCACAAGGAATTGAACAAGGAAATGGTGCAGGGGACACACATTAGATAGTCCCAGAAGCAGGGCACAAGAGGAAAGATAAAAGTAAGGGGTCGAAAACATTTGATCCACACAAGAAGATGAAAGAACATAAACCACCTAATATCTACACCTTAACAGATGATTATATTGATAGGATTGGTTACCAAGTGATGTATCCCATAGAGGAGTTAGTTCGAAAGGTGTCCTAGCTATGGGAAGAGATGAACAAGAAGGTGCAAGAGAAGTTGACGGCCTTGCAACAGTGGTTAGAGGTAGTGAGCATAGTGCCAGAGAGTAGATTCATTGCAGGCCAACCAACAAGCATGACAGGAGAAGCAAGGAAAACCACTTTGTACCTATCAGAGATCGTAACAGGGTGAAAAGTTGTGAATATCTTGCCAGACGCAGTTGAGTTCCCTACGCCGAAGATGAAGGAGTAGGCACAAGGACTCAACCATCTAGACTTAGTTGTTTCACACATTCCCACAAGAGTACTACACGGCCTAAATGAAGGTATTTCACAGGAAATACAGTTCCTCTCAGAGTCAGCATCAAGTGAGTTGACTAAGGTAATGACCGAGAAGGAAGAACTGCAAAAGGATTACATGATTGCTTTGCAAAATAAACATGAGGTCGAGAAAAAGGTCGAGAAGAAAATAAGGGAGAAGGACGAGGTTGATAAACAATCATAATAGATACAAAGAGGTGTCCAAAAACTCTACAAGGATATTCTAGAGGTACCGATGGTGGTAGAAGCCACACTAGAAGACCAGGTCTAAAAAATGAGTGAAGTCATTAAAGTATACCAAACTTGAATCAGAGAGTTGGAAGCATGCACCACACCAGGTACACCACCTGTGGAGTATGAGCAAAGAGCCATAGTAGCCACAACCTTAGTACAAAACTTGAAGAGTCTAGATGAGGAGTGCATGAGGATATGTGAATAAAGAACAGAGATTTGGGCATAGCTGATAGTGAATCTGGAGCTGAAGGAAATAGAGAAAAGAGTAAGAAGTGTGCAAGAGAAGGAACATAAATCCAACAAAAGAATAAATAATTTACCACCAGTTGAATGCATGACAACCATCCTTGCAAACATACATATATATAATGACATAGAGTATATAAGTGTAGAATAGAATACTATCACACAATGATTGGAGCCCCTCTAGGATGAAGCATTGAAGAAAATAAGGGGATTGGAAGTGACATAAAGTATGGTGAAGCAAGCAGAGCAATAATTTGAGGAGAATCCTGTGATGTTAATAGAATAAGTCGTAAAATAAATTTTGGAGAAGGAGGATGAGGAAAAGAAAGAAGTCACTACAACCAGAGAGACATTGCAAAAATTTCTAGAGTCATGGAAGGGAGTGACACAACAGGCCTGAGTGGCTCGGGACGAGCCACATGTGAGTGTTGGGGGCCTGTTGGACAAGCATTTTGGATGCATTTTTGAGAAATATCCTAAGGGTTGAGGATCTACGCAGTATCATACGAGATAAGAGAAGGCATTATAGGAGTGTGCATCAAAGGAATATTCTGGATCGAAGTGCATAGTAAACACACATTTACTGGCACATAAGGGAATAAAGAAAGGAAATAAAGAAAGAATATAAAGTAGGAAAAGAAGCATGTATTTGAAAAGGAATGAAAAGCAGCATGCAGGAGAAAAGGAAGGAAAAAAAAGATGCATGCATGAAGGCAGGAAAATCACGCGTGAACTATGTGTTGTCATGAGTTGTAATGAGTCATAATGCATTTTCATAGGGTTTTGGGTAGGGTTTTTGAGATCTAAAATTTTTCTATAAATATTTAATGTGTTGGGAAGAATAGGAGGTTGAGTGAATAGGAAGTTGAAGGCTAGGTGGTTGTTGTTGTTGTTGAGAGAGCAGGCTAAGAATGAGTGAGAGTCTATTTATGGAGGTTTAGGGAGGGTTTTGCAGAGAGAGGATTGCACTGCAGAGTGACTAGGAAGGATGGGGAAGGATATCATTATATATCTATTGTAAGCGCAGTGTGCAAGCCTAAGATGATTGCAAGAAGAATAATAAAGAATCTAGTTGTTGTGGACATAGCCCAAGAATTGGGTGAAACATCTTAAATTCTATGTCTGAATGTCTTTTTATGTGATTGTTCATGCATGTTATATTTATGCATATATAGATATATATATGTTTATTAGATGATTGGTGTGTAGTAATTATGAGTGTTATAGTGAATAGTTTATGTTGCAATATGTGTCACAATTGTGCTACATTGATAAATTTTAATATTTAATCAAGGGAAAAAAGACACATAATACTACACACAGGGTAGATAATTAGGAATGGATACGATGAGAGCCTCCCATCCTCTCTTCCCTGCAAAAACTTGGTTCCTATAGCCCCAATAGATGCCTCGGGTGAGACTTCACTTGCATGCAGGTTGCTAGCACATATTGTTGATCGTGGGGTGTTTTCCCTAGTAAATGGCATTATGGCGAAAAAAATGACAAATAGGGGGCTAAAAACCCACTTTTACCATTTATCCTAAGCTTTGTTTTGGGCCCGTTGTGATACGGGGCACATAGATCTGTGTGGCTGAGATCTATGTGCTCAGATCTATGATGCAGGATCCATATCAAACCCCCCCCAAAATTCTACCTTTAACGAGGGGGGGGTCTAAGTTAGTGGCTTCTGAGCACGGGCCCCCCACTAACATGGCACCTCCTCATTAAATCGGGACCCCCCCCGCACTAAACCACTAACTTCCTAACCCCCCTCCGAGTAGACCGCTTACTTCCTACCTTTACCACCTCCCATTCTCCCAACACCTATCTCCCACTCAACCTCCCTCCTCTGTTTATCACATCTCTCGATCTCGCTCCCCCTATCACCTCCCAACACTTGCCTTATCCATCCCACTTATCACCTATCCTTTATCTAGGTGTCACCTCTCACTTTGCATTCCCCTGCACCTTCATGTCAGTGCCTCTGCAGCCTCTCCCCTTCCCTCATCAACTCCATCCGCATCCGCCAGCCAGGTCTCTTTGCAAAAGTCCAACTAAGAAACATACGACCAAGGAGAGGCCGCCACATCTCCTAGGTGCCAAGTTTGACTTGGGTCATCCTGATCCTGATGAAGAAGTTAAGAAAGAGGGGAGGTGGTTGGAGTATCATCTCCCCCATCAATGGAAGTCAGAACAGTCTGACTGTGAAGGCAGATTGTCCTCTCAAGAAGTCTGAGATTGCATGCACATAGAGACTACATGCACAGTCTGACAGAGTAGAGAACAAAGGGACTGGAAAAGTCAAGATCATGCTCGACAGAAGAAGGCATGTGTAGAGGAGACTGCATGTCTAGTCTGACTGAGATGACGGGACTCCATGGAAGCTTAAGCACGCCTTTGTTGTTGTTTACAAAATTTTTGAGTATATATGAGGAGTTTTGTGATTTTGTAAAGGGTCTTTGGTTGAGAAGAGCTCCTAATATGTAATTTTGTTCTTCCATAGCTATTCTATGGTTATGTAATCGACTTGAGACTTTCATGTTAATAGAAGTTAGCTTCCCTCTTTCCATTTTATCTGTAAAAGGTGTTTAAAACACTCGAGCATGGATGATCCAGTCAAGGATCGTTATAGTGTTGTAATAGAGGTTTGATTATAGAGGTATTGTGGTCAATTTTATTCATTTCCCTTTGTATCTATTTCCTTCTCACATTGAATGGCTTGGGAATGTATGATCTAGTCGAGTTGTTGTAGTTGCAGGATGATGGAGGTTTGATCATACTACAATTGTAACTGTGTCCCTCGTAGACATATTTCGGTGTCTAAATTTGAGCTCAAGAATGATCTTGATCTTGGGTTTTCTTCTTTGATCTGTTGGAAGGCCTGATTCCTAGAGCAGTCTCATTCACTCTTTCTCCTAATTCTTCCCTCTACTCTCGCTTTAACTCAATTTACTGACTGAAGTTAATGTGGCCCTCACTTCCCTGTGCATTTCTTGTCCAGTTTTGTGTTGAACATATTTCAAGTTGTTGAGTTTTGGCCATCGACCATCCACATTTAAAACCAAAATCCACCTAACACTGATGGGTATCGAGCTTACCTCCCTTTCAATCAGGAGGTGAATTCCAGTGCTAACATTTATGGCATCGTTGTTGGGGACGAATTGAAAATTTTCCCTGGGTAGAATGACAATGAACTTCTGATTCTGAAGGTGCATCAGACATCAGAACCTTTGAAGATTGTTCTTGCACCTAGGAACTCCGTTGTGGTGACTCCATTGAGGCAACTCCATTGTTTAGGCTCCACTGTTTCAGTGTGACTGCTTCTGGCTACACCTGGTAGCCCCCTAGGAGAACACAACAATCAGATCTGGTCTTTGATGGTGAACAAAGAACAGACACACTCATTCTTCATATCATTCACCTGGAAACTCCATGATTAAAGGATCGATTGGAGACTCCACTGGTTTGAAATGGAAAAAATATTGGATCGAAGGATTGTTCCCTTTAATTTCATTGTTGTTCCTAGTTTTCCCAATGTTGTTCCAACTTCAGATGAATGGAGTGATTATTTGCCTATATTTAGAGAGCGTAAAGAGGAAAACCCTGCTCAGAATCTCCATGAGTTTCATGAACTCATGAACATGAAGATGTATTAATGAATATGTTCATGTTCTCATTAGCAGGAGATGCTCATCAGTGGTATCACTCCTTACCCCCTACCAGCATCTCCTCCTTGGGAGAATTTCATGCAGCTTTCAATAAACATTGTCAAAAGTTCTATTCCTCTGATTTTATTTTTCATAATTGTTGTGAGGAATATGAGGACAGTGATCAAGATATGGTTGTTTCTATTGAATACTATGAAGATGATTGAGATGATTTGGTTAAGATGGTGGGATCACTTTCTGCAAGAATAGAAAAATTGAAGGCAGATCGTGCTTGCTTCTCTTTCGAAGAAAACAAAGAGGATATTCCAGTCCCTCAAACAGATGTTCTGGGCATCCCTACTGATGATGATGGTGTTGGTGATCTCATAGCTGAAGCACCATTATATTCTACCCCTGATGAACCTGTTGTATCAGAATTAAAAGAGAATATTGTTGTGGACTATGATTCTTCTCTTTTTCTTCAAGAGATTTCCCACTATGTGTTTTCATCTGGGATTGAAATGAAGGATCAAGAGATCACCCCTGTTTTACAAGATGTGGGAGTTTTTCACTCACCCAACTTTGATGAGTATTCAGATGAAGAGTAGAAAATCCCTATAGCACATTTCGATATCTTGGGGAGCAACCAACCCATGTATGACAGCTATGAATCAAATTTCGAGCTGGATATGTAGGATTTCCAAGAGCATACAATAGAGCCTTATCATCTTTTCATTAAATAAAAATATTATGAGGAAATCATCCATCCTGAGCAGAATGATGAAGAGAAGAGATTTCCCATGGGTCTTGTTTATGATGATTATGAATCTGACCCTTGGGAGAGCTAAGAAGAAGAACCATAGGAGCAATAGAAGGGGTAGTTTATCTCATGTCTAGAGCCTGTAAGTGAGTAGCCATCGCCTAAGATCAGTCAACCTGCATCAGATTCTCATCCACATGTGCCTACCAGAGATATTCAGCCATGTGTGAGCAGCTGTGTAGCAAAGAAGGTTGCCTGTTATAATTTTTTTGGAGTTTGTCACTTGGCCTATGAGCCTGTGAAGGAATACATGGAGTTGTATTTCCTTCATGTTTTGAAGCCTCTCAGATTTATCCTAACCTCAACATTAGGAGGAAAGCTGAAATATGTAATTTCTATGCTCTCACGGTTGCATCATCTATTACTAATCACGGATAGAGTGAAGGAGATTCCAGTTAGGAAGTTACTTGAATGGCTATGGTGGAAATTTGATTTCACCTAGCACTGTGTAAAAATCAATTAGTTTAGGACTGTATATAAATAAGCTCCTTGGAGCACATGTGTTTATTTATTTTTTGTTTTTTTACTAATCGACCTATATTTTCCAGCAGGATGTTTTGGGCTTGACTCCATAGCCCAATGCATAAGGAGACTAGAACTGCTTGTTCTTGGCAGCTCTCAGGGAGCATGCCATACCCCATGGAGCCTAATGTAAGCACATATTGTTGATCATGGGGTGTTTTCCCTAGTAAGTGGGATTCTGGAGAAAAAAAAGAAAAATAGGGGGCTAAAAACCCACTTTTACCATTTATCCTAAGTTTTTGTGCTTGGGTGTGTTGTGATAAGGGGCACATATATCTGGGTGGCTGATATCTATGCACTCAGATCTATAGCATAAAATCCATATCAGACCCCCCTCGACATTCTACCTTTAACAGGGGGGGGCTCTGAGTTAGTGGTTTCTGATCATGGGGCCCCCACTAATGTGGTGCCTCCTCGTTAACTTCGACCCCCCTCCGCACTAAACCACTAACCACCTACCCCCCGCCTCTGAGTAGACCATTTGCCACCCGCCCTTACTACCTCCCGCTCTCCCGACACCTGTGTCCCACTCAACCTCCCTCCTCTGTTTGTCACATCTCCCGCTCGCACTCCCCCTCTCATCTCCCGACACCTGCCTTATCCATCCCGCCTATCACCTATCCTTTACCCAGGTGTCACCTCCCACTTTGTATTCCCCTGTGCCTTCATGTCATTGCCTCTGCAGCCTCTCCCCTTGCCTCGTCAGATCCATCTAAATCCACCAATCATGTCCTTTGCAAAATTATAACTAAGTAGTAGACGACCAAGGGGAGGCCACCACGTCTCCCAGGTGCCAAGTTTTACTTGGGCCATCTTGATCCCGATGAAGTAGTTAAGGAAGAGGGGAGGTGGTTGGAGCATCATCACCCCCATCAATGGAAGTGAGAACATTTTGATCGTGAATGAAGACTGTCATCTCAGGTAGTCTGATATCGCGTGCACAGTCTGACAGAGCAGAGCACAAAGGGACTGGCAAAGTAAAGATCACGTATGACATAAGAAGACGTGTGCAGAGGAGACTGTAGGTGCAGTTTGAATGAGAGGACGTGACACCATGGAATCTCAGCATGCCTTTGTTGTTGTTTACATAATGTTTGAGTATATATGAGGAGTTCTGTGATTTTGTAAAGGGTCTTTGGTTGAGCAGAGCTCCCAATCTGTAATTTTGTTCTACCAAAGTTGTTCTCTAGTTATGTAATCAACTTGAGACTTTTATGTTAATAAAAGTCAGCTTCCCTCTTTCCATTTTGTCTATAAAAGCTATTTAAAACACTCGGGCATGGATGATCTAGTCAAGGATTGTTATACTGCTTTAATGGAGGTTTGATTATAGTGGTATCATGGTCAATTTTATTCATTCACCTGTGTATTTGTTTCCTTCTCACATTGAATGTCTTGAGAATGGAGGATCCAGTCAAGCTGTTGCAATTGCAGGATGATGGAGGTTTGATCATACTACAGCTGTAACTATGTCTCTCATAGACATATTTCGATGTCTGAATTTGAGCTCAATAATTCTCTTGAGCTTGGGTTTTCTTCTCTTAGCTGTTGTAAGGCCTAATGCCCATAGCAGTCTCCTTCACCCTTTCTCCTAAGTCTTCCCTCTACTCTCGCTTTAACTCAATTTACTGACTGAAGTTAATGTGGCCCTCACTTCCTTGTGCATTTCCTGTCCATTTCTGTGTTGAATATCTTTCATGTTGTTGAGTTTTGGCCATCGACCATCAACATTTAAAACCAACATCCACCTAACACTGATGGGTATTGGGCTTACCTCCCTTGCAATCAGGAGGTGACTTCTAGTGCTAACACAGGTGATTTCAAAAGGGCTAGTGTCTACAAGATTTTTTGGTAGAATAAATTGAACCTAGGGTCTTACAACTACCTGCTAACCCCATGCATCACTCAATATCTCACCGATTTATCAACACACAAAAATAAAAAGTATACCATCTCTCTTCTCTCCATCCTACAAAACCCAATAGGATTGTTGTGGGTGGGAAATCCCTCCTACGGACTAGCACTAAGGGTTTTATCATGCATGCATAAATGACCTAAAGATTCTTACTTTTTACCATCATCCCATGCATGGACCCCCATTACTCATATGTAAATACAAGGCTCAAGAGATTAAGTTGACGTACCTTATTCTTTTTGTTTGATGTCAATCCCTTTTCACGCTTGGTCATTCTTTGACTGCAAGTCTCCTCCCAATGATGACCTACATTCATTAAAGACAAACAAAGAACTCCACATGCATTTGATCTATGAACTAATGGGTTAGAGATTTAATCAATCATACAATCAATATTCCAATAATGACAATCTCATATGGTGGGATGGGAAAAGCAATTATTTTATTAACTTCACAATGATACCTTACAATGATAAAGTTGGCTGCTGATCCTCGATCCTGGTCCTAGGATCTTCTTCCACTGTCTTCCAACTGCTTTGCTCTATACTTCTCTTTGCACAAGGATGGCTAAAGGTTAGGGAAAAGGGAATACTCAATCGGGTATAGTTTCTTTACTATGATTCTCCTCTTTTCAAATGGGACCCCTAACCCTTCTTTTATAGGCTAGAAGAAGCTAGGTATTTGGTCGAGTGACCGACCATGTATGGCCAAAAGGTTTAGTTAACTTACCCAAAGTTGTGTGTTCCATCAGCAAATTTCCTTTTTCTATTTTTTTGTAGGTACACGTGGGCTGTCTTGGGTCAACTAGAGTGTACATGTGTTCAGTAATGGAGCAGGGCACATGGGTCCTTATAAAAGGGGTTTTTAAGAAGAGTTGTTCAATAGTGTTTTGGCAAAGAAGGAATCTAAGATGGCCTGATGCCAGGTAAGCATGTCTGGTGCAAGTTAGGGTTATAACAGATGCCCCCTAATGTGTGAGGTCAAAATAGCATCTGATGGCTGAAATACATTAACAATCTTCACCGATGTTCCAAACAAGTGAGTGTTATCCATAATTTTGGTCGTCATGATGATGTATTCATTATGGTACAGTCAGGCTCTTCATTAGAATCTTTTCCTGAGAAAAGTTACCTTCATATTTCTCCAGAAATCACAGTTTTGAGGAAGGTTCGCAGGTTGTCTATACATTTGCCTGCGAGAATGAATGATTCTCATAGGCTACCTTAAGCCAGGGTGCGACAAGTTCGCACTGTGCCTAACTGTTAGAGTGAGAACACTGTCTAAAGAAGGGAAAAAGGATGAATTTCGAACCTTCTAGAAGGGAATCTTCTAGAAGGATGAGATGGCATTCGAATGGTTATCTAAGTACTGGATTTCCTGATATTTTTGGATCATTACTATCTAAGTAACAAATTCATTATCTCTTATAAATTGAGTGGATTCTCATGGCAAAGGTTAGAAGAAAACAAGTAAGAGAGGCATTGGAGAATTAGTGAAATACTGTGTGAAGGACTGAAGCTATAGCAGCTAGAGAACTCCAGTAAGGTTATCAAAGGTGATTGATCCTCTTCATACAAGTGGGCAAGTGTGTGTGTCAGAACTAAGGATCATCGAAAGGAGGCTTTCAAACATCAAGGCTCAGGTTGTAAGTTTCACTTTCTATCAATATAATACAGTAATGTGTCCCTTTCCCATAAAGTTGATTGTACTTTATTGCATAACTCCTTGATCATATGCATAGATCAATTGTTGAATAGAATGTGTTTACTTCACTTTGATTGGTTTGTATTGTCTTGATCGTGACTGTACGAGAGCATTGGAGCAAAGCAGGAGCAACAAAGATCAAAGGAAGTGCTTTTAAGGTAAGTTCTTTAATCATGCCTCTTAGCATATTCAATAATTAAAATCTAGGTAAAGAGTATCATTATGTCCTATTTTGTTCTAGATCCAGGTGGATCTAGGGAGATTGGTTTGTGTCCACACTTACGGATTTATCCTATAACAAAATTGGCAACTCCAGTGGGGAACAATCCCATATTTTGGTGGCTTTTTTTGTTTTTCTGTGGCCATTTTCTTTGGTTTCATCTTTCTCCTATCATATTAGTCTCTGAGTCTTCAGGATACCCTGATAGACCTTCTGAGTCCAGAAGCTTTTTGAAATTTTACTTCATTTTTCAAAATTTTTGGCATGTTCAGGAATTCTTGCACTGCGTTCCATTGCAGCCTACGAGAACTGGTCAGGTTCGCACCCTGCTCATAGCGTTCATTGTGAGGTGTTCTCACCTTGCTCAAAGGTATACTGCAAGAATCATCAATTCTCGCACTGTGTTATACAACTTGCCTGCGAACAGTCTTTTCAAAATTTTTGGAATTGAGTTTTTGTCTTTCTAACTGCCCAAATCAGTTGAAATACATCTCATTGGTTTCTTGGACTGTTGATTGATACCTTTTTTGCTTCAGTTTGCATGTGTGAATAGTCTTAGGTTTTCTAGGCTTTTCTTAGCATTTGTGGCTTGATTTTCATTTCTCGACTCTTCTGGCAAAACCATTCTCTCTGACTTCAGATTTTGAATGTGTTAGATTTGTTGGGATCCAGTGATTGGTTGAGAATTAATTTTGCTTGGTTTTCTCATTTGTTTATGGTTTGAAAGAACATTTTCATTTGCATTGAGGAAACTATTTGGTTTGTTCTTTGTTTTTTCTTTCGTTGAAAGAGTTGATTGGGTTGTTATTGCTTGATTCTTTGTGATTTGATTTTCTGCTCTCTCATTGATATAGTGCGAGTTCTTTTTGGAAAGTGAACACAATTTTTTTCTTCCATCAAATTGTTTTTGATTTACAAAACATTGAAAATCAAATTTTAGGAATTGTTGAAGATTTGAAAAAGAAAACATAGTACATTTTCATTTGATGAATGATTGTTTGTATTGGCATTGAAAAAAGGAAATTTTGCATAAAATTCGTGGTTGATTTAGAAAACTTCTCTCTCTCTCTTATATAGGATTCATTGAACGGAAAGTGTTATTTTTCATTTT
>JASDQU011379424.1:2464-23867 GCA_032191745.1 Picea mariana | reverse complement strand
GAGAAATTCATGAGAAATTTTCAATAAATATATGGAAATAACTAGCATATACTAAGAAAATTCATACATGCTTTTGCGAAGTTGGATTTGGAAATTTTAATATTACCTTTACTTTTTCTAGATCCACTTAAATACCTTTGTCTAAGATGTGATGTCCTAATATGATGTCATCGGTTAACATCATCGAAATTTTTTTTTTACTGATGGAAACATTTGAATCTTTACACCTTATCATTGTTTTCTCTATATTTTCTAATGCCCCCTCAAATTTGTCTCCATACATTGTGAAATCATCCATATATATTTCCACACATTCATTAATTAAGTCAAATAATATAGTGATACCAACTCGTTGAAAGGTTGAGGGGGTGTTGCATAATCTGAACGGTAGAACACGATAGAAAAATGTCCTCCAAGGATAGGTGAACATTTTTTTCTCTTGATCTTCAAGTGCGATTTGGATCTAGTCATACCCACTGAATATGTAGAGGAAATAAAAGTATTTCTTTCTTACTAACGTATCCAGGACCTGGTTGATGAATGGTAATGGGAAGTGGTATTTTCATGTTTCTTTATTTAGTTCCCTATATTCAACACAAATTCTCCTTTTATAAGTTTTAGTTGGTATCGTGACAAGAGGGGAGACCCACTGGTTGTTAGAAATTGGATAGATAAAGTTAGCAGTGAGAAATGTTTGTATCTCCTCTTTGACTATGTTCTTTAGTGTCGGTTTCATTTGACGCTAGGGTTGACGGATGGGTCTGGATCCTTCCTTAATATATATGTTTTGTTTTCATAGTTCAATATGGATTCCCTTCATGTCAGAGTAATCCTAGGTGAAGGAATCACTGTGCTTTTGTAACACTTTAACCAATCTATCTTTTTGTTGTTCAATTAATCCTTCGTTGATTTTCAAGGTTTTTTTGGGGTTGATTTATATAGTTTCTATAAGGGACCCTTGATATTTTTATGGTGGGGATTCATTTTCTATGGGTGATATGCTTGTTGAATCTATATAAATCTATGTTTCTAGTTGCATAATATTCTCAAGAATATGTGTGTTTCCTAACGAAGAGGAAGAGGCTATAAAAACATTGATTTCATCATCCTCTATTTTATCTCTTATGGCTAAGTATTGGCATATGGAGATGACTTGATGGGATTCTCCTTCTTCGTCACTCTCTTCTCTGTCAACCCAAAGTGATGTTTCTAATTCTATGTTGGGTTTGGCGGGAATATAGAGGGTTAATTGTTTTTTGGAAGTCTTTTGGGAGATGGTCATGTTTACCAACCTACAACCAATGTAAGTGTCTGTGGTATCCAACCAATACCTTCCCAGGATTAAAGGATACACTCAAAGAGAGGTTTCCGGTTGTAGGACCATGAAATCAGTGAAATATTCCCACAAATCCACATAGATCATTACATTTTCTAAGATTCCCTATGGTTTGGTTGATATGTTGATGAGTTGAAGTACGGTTGGGGTTTCCCTAAGGCCTGTAATACATAAGTATTGCATGGTCTCACATGTCATAAAATTGATGCAAACCCCTAGGTCAATTAATGTGTTACTAATAAGTGTATTGTTGATATCCACATTAACTATTGGACTTCCATGGTCAGAGTGTTTAGCTGTGAGAAATCTCCCCATCATTAATTCTGACAGTTTTCCCACGATGTGAATAGTTTGGGGATCCTTTCATTTCATACCAAATTTTCTCAAACAAATTTCTTGTACTTCTTTTGAATAAATAGGTACATACTTAATGGCTTGAAATAGCAGTATTTTGCCACACACATTCTTGAGTTATCCCAACAAATCAAACTCAGGTTGCGTAAAAGTTTTTTCTAGGTTTAACCTTTCTAGATAGGGTGGGTTTTGGAGTTTAGGGTGGGTATTCTCAGTTTTTGAAGGTTCCTGAGATTTTTTTTGTTCCAATTATTCATTTTGGATGTCCTCATTTAAATATTTTATGCTAATAGGAGGTTAGTGTGTTCCCAGATTAGAGGTGAATATCATTGCATTCCATAGAAGAGATGGAATAGGTCGAGTAGGTCGCAAGTCCAATAACTTGCATTGGCTAGCTTGGCCTTCTGTTAATAGGGTTAGGGATGATTTTTGGAGGTATTTTTTGTTGAGGAGCAATGGATGCGGATGTCTACATCTAGGGAAGAGGAATAAGTTGCATGGGTGGTTGTGTCATAGGCTGTTAAGGTCCTCCTACAATAGGATTTCTCCATCCCTATTTCCATAATTGGTTTGGAGGGGGAGGAGCCACTCATTGTTGTGTTGGCATAATCCATGATTGAGAATCATATTGCATGGAAGGGTTAGTCCAATATGAATTGAAATATTGAGATTGATCTTGGATCATACCTTGAGGTCTGGGCTGCCAAGGTCGCTTCTGAGAGACATAACATAACTATTTGGGTTCCTTGGATTTTTGATAGATGACCTTTAATCCTCGTAAGTACGGATAGTTGTGTGTAGTTTAGTCTTTGTGTCATATTCCAAAAACCTCGATCTGATCCAACGTGCATTCTTTCCATAGGTGCTTCATTCTGCATTTCAAGAAAAATATTACCAAACATCATTTCTTCCTTCTTCTTCTTCATCTACAATGTATCGAATTGGGAGCTCTGGGAACTAAGTATATTGGTCTTGAATTCCTCTAACATGTTCCCAATTTTTTCCCTCGTAACTCCACCTCCAACAGTTTTTCTAGTTCTTGACAATATATCCCTTGGTCCTTTCCCTGTGGAATATTTATGACAAAGTTCCAAGATAATTACATATCCCCCACCTATCAGGTTGAGTATTTTATACAATCATATTATACTCCTCTTAGAAATAATACATGTCATGTCTCAGGAGAGAAATTTTATTTACTTTCCCTCTACAAGTTATATTTGAAACATTCAACATAATCTTCAAGGCGCTCATCTTCGTGTTGCATCATTTTGAAGACTTCGGCTCTCCTTTATTTATATTTGTGGTAGTCTTGGTATTTTTTCATAAATTTATTCATTGTCTACTCCCATGTGTGGATGTTATCTTTACCAATGCCCATTAACCACTACAGTGCAACACTCTTTAGTGTGGTGGGAAAAAGTTTCAGTTTCTGGGAATCTGACACATAGTCATAGCTTCTACAATGTACGTCGACCTCGAAGAGTAAGGAATCATTATCTTTTTTAAATAATCCATGAAATTTTGGCAAGGTTGAATGACGGATGTTCATCTTGGTCTCCTCATTTTTTTATCTGATTGGGAATCTAAAAGTAGAGGGTTCATCGTTGAGAACATCATGTTGCATTTATTTCTAATGGATGTTCTCTTTTTTCGAATGTGACCTACGAAAAAGTAACTCTCCAAAGTCATATTATTCATTGATTTTCTCTTCTCAATGCGGAATTTCTTTGTGCAAAGACCCTTGTACAGTTTATGATTCCTGAGGAGATGCTTCGAGATTCTTATTGGAAAGGAAAATTGTTGTGGGTGATAATTAATTCAGTTGATCAAGCTCCTTTCCATCCTGTGATTGACCTTTAACTATTAGTTTTTTGAGAGTTTTTGGATGAGCTAATAAATCTACATTGTTGATCTATAACTTTGTTATAGAAAATATTAGAAAAAAAAATTCTATTAAATATTGAAAATAAATGATAGCACTCAAATGAAAATCCATAGAACTAAACAACAACTACTTCTTTTGACAGATTCTTGACAACGATACCAAAAATGATGAAATTTTCAATTACTTCATAATTAACTTAGTGAGCAACTAAATATTTTTTCATTTAATTATTATTCTGAGGTCATATCTTACTTAGGAACTCTTGTGCACCATTTATGAAAGTTGTAGTGTTGTGATTACTAAAAAGTTGTAGTACTTTTAATGTCACAAATCGATATTTGAAGATATTTAATTAAGTCACCAGGATACACTATTTCTTGAATTGTAGGAAGATAAATGTCAAACTTCACAGAATATAAATCACACTTGAAAAAAGTAAATTACACGTTGCTGAAAGTAAATTACACGTTGCAGAAAGTAAAGCACACTTGCGGAAAGTAAAGTTGTGCTAATATATAATGGTGACTTATTCAAATGTAATGATAATCTTGACTTGTTGTAAAAATTATGTCTTCGTACATTCAATGATAATTTGTAAAATCAAGATAATTTTAATACCAAGTTGTTGAAGAATAAAGATTCCATTACTCTCAATGAAAGTAAAGCACACTTGCAGAAAGTGAAGCATACTTGTGAAAAGGAATGTTGTGCTAATATATAATGGTGACTTATTCAAATGTAATGATAATATTGAATTGTTGTAAAAATTATGTGCTCGTACATTCAATGATAATTTGTAAAATCAAGAGAATTTTAATACCAAGTTGTTGAAGAATAAAACTTCCATTACTCTGAATGAAAGCAAAATGAAGTAAAATCGTGAGCAACACTGCAACAACATGAGTTGTAGAAACGTATTTGCAACAAAAAAGTTACACTAGTGCAATTTGAAGCAACGTGAGTTGCAAAAACAAATCTACAGCACTAAAATATGTAACAATGTAAGTTGCATCAACATAAATCCCAACAACGACGCTATAACATGAAGGCTACAACAATAAAAATGACACTTGTGGAAAGTAAAGCACACTTGCGGAAAGGAAATTTTTGCTAATATATAATGGTGACTTATTCAAATGTAATGGTAATCTTGAATTGTTGTAAAAATTATGTGTTCGTACATTCAATGATAATTTGTAAAATCAAGAGAATTTTAATACCAAGTTGTTGAAGAATAAAACTTCCATTAATCTGAATGAAAGAAAAATGAAGTAAAGTCGTGAGTGATGTTGCAACAACATGAGTTGTAGAAACGGAGTTGCAACAAAAAAGTTACACTGGTGCAATTTGAAGCAACGTGAGTTGCAACAACAAATCTACAGCACTAAAATATGTAACAATGAAAGTTGCATCAACATAAATCCCAACAACGACACTATAACATGAAGGCTACAACAATACGAATGACACTTGCAAAAAGTAAAGCACACGTGCGGAAAGTAAAGAACACTTGCGGAAAGGAAAGCACACTTGCGGAAAGGAAAGTTGTGCTAATATATAATGGTGACTTATTCAAATGTAATGATAATATTGAATTGTTGTAAAAATTATGTGTTCGTACATTCAATGATAATTTGTAAAATCAAGAGAATTTTAATACCAAGTTGTTGAAGAATAAAACTTCCATTACTCTGAATGAAAGCAAAACAAAGTAAAGTCGTGAGCGACACTGCAACAACATGAGTTGTAGAAATGGAGTTACAACAAAAAAGTTACACTGGTGCAATTTAAAGCAACGTGAGTTGCAACAACAAATCTACAACACTAAAATATGTAACAATGTAAGTTACATCAACATAAATCCCAATAACGACACTATATCATGAAGGCTACAACAATACGAATGACAGCAACATGAAGGCTACAACAATACGAATGTGGAAATGTATGTGACTACAAAATTGCAGGAATCAAATCAACACTGATTTGTACCTTGAGACTGTAGGACTCACGACATAAGGAAATTACACATTAAACACACTTGAATTGCAATTGACTATTCTACGAAATCTGGAATTGCAACAATTTAAGAATACAAGATAATTATATAATTAAATGAACAAAAATGAAATGATACTCCTACTTTTTAATATACAGGAAGTACCTGAATAAGGAGGGTTCCCTACCCCCTTAGAAAAGGTAGTGGGATACGAAATCAGAATCACACAAACGTCAACACATGAACATGAGATGAAAAGGAATTATATTGCATGAATCTAAAGTTTACAATAACAACTAAATGTTATCACTAGAATAATTCTCCCCCTCAGCTCTAGGGAAGTTGGGGTTCATACAATACAACTAATTTCTATATTAAAACAAAGAGACCAATGGAAAACCATGAGAATTGGCTATTCATTTTTTTACATTGATATCGCCAAATTTTAGTAAAGATCGGGAATGTGGCGAGTTGGATCAAATGAGAAAAAGTTGGTAGGAAAACCAGCTTCTCTTTTGGTTGTCCACTTTCCTCATGTCTCTTTCCTATGTGAGGAGTGTTCCATGTCTACCATTTGTATTGTTGATTGGTGTGTTGCAGGACTTTGTACTCGGATTTGCAACAACAGTATCGTACTCCTAGTTGCAGCAATGGAGAGTGAAGTTAGAGTTACACCAGTTGTATTATGCTTAAATTCATAGCAATAGTGAGGAATTGTAACCATTGTAAGGAGTTGTAGCTCTGTAAGGAGTTGCAACTACTGTAAGGAATCCATTGTAATTTCTCTTGTATAGCAATGTTAGTGTGCAAAAGTAACAAGTTCCTTAAGAAATATGTAAGAATAGCATAAAAATGGAATATGGGGAAAAATTCATACCTTGATGAAAAGTGAGACAAAATTGGATAAGGAAGGTTTCAAAAAGGAAATGATTAGTGGAAAAAGGTATTAGACGGTTGTTGAAAATATGCCATTTTAGGCACTCGTCAAAAAGTAACTCCACACTTTGATAATTAGATAGAAGAATGAAATATAATCCTATTAGATGGGGTAACCTCCTTTTACAATGGAACAAATGTACAACATCAGATGATTCTAAAACTAGGTCTCCTTTGTATATATAGGAGAAAAAGGGTACAATTACAATCAGAGGGTCTAGCAGACACACCAATATAATAATATAAATGTAATAACTCAATATCTAGGGTTTAATATAGGGCTAAAAATGTAGCTTTATTCTTAACATGGGTTTTTTTTCTAGGAATTAAAATTTGGGCATGTTAAAATGTGGCATCTTTGGACACGATGTTAATTGACAACATCATTAAATATGCCTTTCACTCTTTTATCACCTTCCATTTGCTTCATTTTCTATATATTCATTCATTTATCTTTGTTTAGGGGAGTTTTAGAAGTAATTTTTTCTTTATGGCCCTTCTTTTTGTATGGTAATCTTAGGTAATGTGCAATTTAGTTTTCACAATGTGCATTCCATCAATTTGAATTCAAAAATATGAAATTGTCTTAAATTTATACCTGCAAATGTTTATAATCTCCCTAAGGTAATATTCCTCTCATCTATAAACTACTATAGATATTCCATTGAAACAATCCATTTGACATTAAACTACTATAAACTACTATCCAGTTTCATTTGACATTATGTCTTGAATGGATACCTCAAAATATCCTACCTCCTCTATTATGCTCTCAAAATCACACACCTAGATGTTCTACTCAACTATAGAACAATTACAATGCTAAAGAATGCAACCATTTCTCCTCCTAACTACTTGGTATTTAACATAGCCTCATCATTGTCTAGGGTTAGGGTTTGTGCATGCCTCAACCCTTAATTAGCTATGGTTTTGGACCTTCTAGAATATTCTTGAAAGTCTACACATGATCCCCACATATGTGAGTGATGGGGGTTGATGTGGCCATAGTGGTCAACAAGATAAGTCAACTTGCAATAGACATAACTTTCATATATATACTCCAATTGAGGTGATGTTCACACTATTGGAAAAGTCTAAAACCTTGTTGTAGAAGGTGATGGACCCCAAGTCTCTTAAACCTTGTGTTAACAAAGGCAAAAACTTTTACAAAATTTAATTTACCCTACATGAAATTGTCAAAATAGAGTAAAAAATGTCAAAAGATAATTTGTATTAAAAGGACTGTTAAGCTGGCTCCCAGCCCCTCCGATCTTTCAAAATGGAAACAATGATTTGAATTTCTGAAATGCCCTGAAAGCCTAGAAATGCACAGTATATTTCACCGTGCTCATTCCATGAATGCTAACACACTCTGATACTGTTAATAAAACGCTCGTCTATTCAATCCATGATATATAGTATTGAAAGCTTACATTTATAGTGTTAAAAAAAATACTTCCACTCAGCCATATCCTACGACTAAAAAAATCATTCAGCCACGTTAAAAAAAAACCCTACCCGGTACTTGTAACGATCTGCCTATTTTCTCCAGTTGACAGACAGGTTTTCGGTTTTTAATTTCGAAGAACACATGAATAAAACAAACACTGAAAACAATATCTCGTCTCCGAGTTCATTGTCTGAGAAACGAGATGATCGTTGCCGATTTACTCTTGTTATTCAGCTCCTCAGTTCTGAGACGCCCATAATGACAGGAGAGCCTGTAACCAAGAAATAATAAGGAGAAGAATTGGATGATTAACAAGGCAATACCTTTGTATACATCCCTTCTTAATAGACGGTTGATTCTGCTCTTTGCGAAAGCTAGATGTGCAACTATCGAAATGAATAAAATTATTACTTCCAGGGAGATAAAATAGAAATCTCTGATGTGTTCTTCTTCGTCCATTTGCAGCGGCCGAATCTGCTGGTTGAAGAAACAGGCTTCAGTGGCTAATTTTTTTGATAGGCTTCTCAGTTTATTTTGTAGCTTCATTGCTCCCAAAACTTTAAAGGGCGTTTCAGGAGCAAATAAAACAATGAACGCCGAACGAAGCGTCATTCGACCGATTAAGCTAACAGAGAACAGGGCATAGTTAAACGGCTTCAAGATATGAATTATAAAACTGTTGAACTGACCGAAAATTACCACACAAATTTTTCGTTCATATGTTTTTCAAGCAATTTTTGTTAACGATATTATAAATATTGTCATAACAATATCACCCTAAAGATTAGAAAAAAATACTTTTTTCATTTTTTTCTTTTTGAATTATATTTTTAAAAATACATTTACATTAATAATTTGAAATTCAACATTATTTTCAAAAATTTATGTATTTTGTTACTTAAAAAATAAAAATTTCATTAAAATGTGATTAAATTTTCAAGACAAATCATTTTATAAAAAATATTGTTATAAAATTCATATTCAAATCATATAAAAAAAGAACTCTAGAAAAGATGCAGGCTTGAATGGAACATCATCAAAGACAGAGTTCTAAAAGAAATATCATGTAACTCCTCCTAAGCTAGTTTATCTCTCTAGTCAAACATTTTATTTAACCAAAAACCTATAAAATGTTTGAGATAGTTATTCAAACTCATTCAAGAATTGAGAGTGTGCATTATCGTTGAATGAATGCCTGAATGAAAATATCGATGAGATATTCCTCTATAATATTAATTAGTGCTTCATGTGAGTCTCTATGTACACCCAAAAATTTGAGAGGTTAGATGTCGTGTAGACCTATGAGAAGAATTACCAAAGATCCATATTTCATCTTTAATTATTTCTTGTAGCAACAACTTTTTGATAATCTCTATAGTCCTACAATGAAGAGTGCTCTTTTTTTTAAACTAAATTCTTTCTCAAACTAGATTCATAAATAAGCATGTCAATATTTTCCAATGTTAAAATGTCAATATGATGATGATTTATATTTTAATCCTTTATGTTTCTCTTTTTGTAGAGTTACCATCTTTCAATTATATATACCATTAAATGGATGTGTATCTATTGTATATGTAAGGTACCAAATGTATTATAATAAGAAGAGATATTAATATTGCAGTAAATACCAGGAGAATAACAAAATATAGAGAGAATCGCAACTCCTAAAATGATACCTTTATTGATAGAAAGCCAAGTTCACTTGCCTCTTCGAGGAAGCAACCTCTAGTAGAGAAGAGCTCTATTACAATAATTCTCAATACAATACTTTTTCATGCCTTGTACTATTATTTATACTAATTCTATCTTGTATAGAGCATTCTAGAAAAAGATATTTCTAGAAGCGGAAGCTTCTGTTAATTTTTCTTACATTAGATTTGTTCACATTATTAAATAGACCTTTTTAACTAATGTCATCATTTATTACATGGAAAATATATTATTCTACCTATGTGAAAGGTTAGAGAGGTTAGGTCCCTAACATGTTTTCCCCCTTGAAAAACAACCTTGTCCTCAAGGCTTGAGATGAGGAAATTGTTGCAGAATGGTAGTCGACTCACAGGTGACATCTTCTGGAGGTGCATCCTTCCACTGAACTAACACTTCCTTGATGGTGCGCTGACACAAAGGATGCTCATGCTAGTTTAAGACTGCTTGTGGCTGTAATCCAGATTATTTTGAGAATGAAATGAAGGTGGAAATATAACAAGGAAATACATAGAGATGTAACCAAGATACAATAATATAACAAATATATAGAAGAGATCTAACAATAAACACAAAGACACAATAATACACAATTTCTATTAATGAGTGAAATGTACAGAATTGTAAAATACAGAGTGAATGAACTTGCTAGAATGGTGGAAGCTATCTCTGAGAAGAGATGTGACGACTACGCTCATTCTTAAGAAGATGATGATGTTTACAATGTGGCTCCAAAGGCCTTTTAAAAATAAAGAAAATTCAATAACCTAATCTCGGAAGATGAAAGGCCAAAAGGTTTGTGGGCCCCAATTGGGGTAGTTGATACATCAACTTCCCAAGGGTATAAATTTTGCATACAATCTTTGTTTGGGGTGAATGATAGCTCATTGTAAAGGTCTAGAAAAGAGGAAGGAATTTATATTGGGCACAGAATATATCCTTTTACTATTGCCTCGACTCCAGAATGCCAAAAATATTTCGTTTAGGGCCTCAAAATGACCCCAGAAGTTCAAGACCTGAAAAACAGTTAAAAAACTGTCAAGGTGGAAAACTCTATTTTGAGCCAATAGAATAGGTGGGCAGCCACCAATATCCATCTGGATCAATACTCCCTCCTTAGGAAGAAATGGTCTCCATTTCATTAAGTTCCCGTGGGAGATGGGGAAGCATTTGTTGAACCTGAATCTTGGTGAGTTGCTTTCCTTGCTGGAGAAGTTGCTCTCCTTGGCTTTTGGAAGGCCTTCAAAAACTTGATGTTGGAGGGGTTGGAACTTTTTAACAAGTCTGACTACATGAGATGATGGTATGTAGAAGGAATATTTGTGCTTTGCTTCAATCTTTTCCACCTACTTCAGCAGGGGTTTGGACCGAGGTCATAGTGGTCACAGTGTTCTTTTGTTCACCTTGTTCCCGAATCATGAAGAATCTAAACTTTTCCATATGATAGACGACTTTGTTGCATTGTTTTATCGACTCATGGGTTAAGACTCATAAAAAACATCACGCTTCCACATATATGGCTATCCCAAAATAACATCACAAACATCGAGTGGGGCAACATCGCACAATACCTCATCCTTGAAGGGATGGATGTCATAGGAAAGGAGACACTGTTGGCTGACATGAAGATCTCGTCCCTAGTGATGCCACCCGGTGTTTTATGGCTACGAGTGTGGTTTTCTTGGAAATTCCAATTGTTTGATGGCCTCTATTGAGATGAAATTATTTTGGTTTTCTCTATCAACAATGAAATTCAATGGGGTCCCCTTTACCCACATCTGTGAATGGAAGAGGTGCTCCCCCTCTTCAAGATATGTTGGTTCTTCTGGTTGGATCGTTGTGGTTGTGATAATGGAAGTGGGGTCTATGTCGATGATCTGTATCCTTCCATTATTTTTTGAATTAGATTACCAATCAGGGTTCGACTCTTTTTCTTTGATCTCGGCTGTGAATGACTATTTTGAGCGACATTCATGGGTGTTGTGCTAGGGGATTTTGTGGAAATCACACCAATTTCCATTGTCCTTATTTGTATTTATGTTACCCTTCTTTTCGTGTGGCTTGGAATGGTTTTCTAAAGGATGGTTGTTAGGGCCTTCTTTACCATACTTTGGTTGTTACAGATTTGTAGACCCGAACTCTTGTTTGTTCTGGTGCTTAAATTTTTACTCAATTTTGAAAACATATCAATAAGAATCTCCCAGCAGTGAGATGTCCAGAATCTCCATTTCTATTTGGATGTACCTATGTAGAGTCCCATGGTATTTCAAAACCAAATGTTGCTCAAAATATTTGATACCCAACTTGGTGTGCAAGGTATGGAAGGTATTGGTGAACTTTGGCACTACTTGGCCCCTCTCTTGATGCAACGTGGTCCATCTCATGTATTGGTATACATAGTTTCCAATAGGGTAATATTATTCCTTGATGACATCTACGAAACATTCCCAAGTGGGTTCAACCTCGAACATTCCAGAATCCTCTATGGAAACTTACTCAGAGTAAGTTTCCCACCAATGTTTGACATGGGGGACTGCCTCAAGGAGCGTGAAGGTCATATTTTCCCTGTCGGAGAAATTGTGCACAGAGAAATAACCTTCTAGCATATTTAACCATTTTTCCAGAGGATCCACATCTATCTGACCTTCAAATATGGGAATATCAAAATTAACTTGTAACTTGAAATGAGCAGTGCCTCCAAATTGGTTGCTTGATGAAGATGCATATGTTGTTATCGACAAGCATCGAAGGATTTGGGAAAAAATTTCCATCATTTCGTCCCTCTATCATGCGAGGGCTTCCTTGAGAAACAAATTGATAGAATCTTCTGCTCCCGCATTTCTCTTTCCTTCCGCCATGGGAGGTTGCTTGGGTTGGTTGTACTCAAGAGAAACTAGCTCGAGATCCAACTCTCTATACCCTGACTGCGTTGGGGACATGCACTAAGAAGCAACATAGAGAAGCCTGCTCTAATACCACTAATCCATGTTATTTTGAGAATGAAATGAAGGAAAAAATATAACAAGGAAATACACAAAGATGTAACTGAGATACAAGAATATAATAGAGATATAGGAGAGATATAACAATAAACACAAAGACACGATAATACAAAATTTATATTAATGAGAGAAATGTACAGAACTGTAAAACACATAGTGAATGAACTCGCTAGAATGGTGGCAACTTATCTATGAGAAGACATGTGACGACTATGCTCATTCGCAAGAAGATGATAATGTTTACAATGAGGATCCAAATGCATTTTAAACATAAATAAAATCCAAAACCATAAACCTAGAAGATGAAAGGCCAAAAGGTTTGTGGGCCCCGATGGGGGTAGTTGATACGTCAATATCCCGAGGGCGTAACTTTTGCATACAATCTCTGTTTGGGGTGAACGATAGCTCATTGGAAAGGTATAGAAAAGAGGAACACCTTTTGACTAGGCCCAATATAGATCCTTTGACTATTATCTCAGCCCACAAATGTAAAAAAAGGTCATTTAGGGCCTCAAAACGACCCCAAAATTTCAATACCCGAAAAAACCTAGAAAAATTTCCAAGGTGGAAAACTCTATTTTGAGCCAGTGGAATAGGTGGGTGGCCACCGATATCGATCTAGATTAGGATGAAACCAAATGGAAACTTCTTCATCTAACTCAGGAAGACTGGTTTGAGTTTGGAACTTAGTTCTAATCACTTTCTTTATGCATGAAACATGAAAAGCATGATTGATCTTAGAGTGACTGGGCATAGCTAACTGGTAGACCATGGGCCCCACTTGCTTAAGAATTGTATAAGGACCATAAAATTTGGGGGAAATTTTTTTAAAGTTTTCATCTTTGAGTGAATTCTACTTATAAGGTTGCAAAAAAAGAAATGTTTGGTCCCCTTCAATGAATTGACATTCAAAACGACCCTTATCTTCATTTTTCTTCATGTGATTCTGAGCGAGGACCATATTTTATTTGAGGGTATAAAGAATGGTCGCTCAGATTGTAAGATTTTTTTCAAGCTCCTGAACTTTGGAGACACTTGGAATATATGTTAGAACTAATGGTGGATTTTTCCCATATACTGCCTCATAGGGAAACATGTGAGTGGCGGTATGGTAAGGCGTGGTGTACCACCATACAACTAGGAGTAACCAATGATCCCAATGATTTTGTTTGTCGAACTAAAACCACCACAAATAAATTTACAAATACTTGTTGATAGATTTAGTTTTTCCATCATTATGAGGATGATTGGCAGTGCTATGATGCAATTGGGTTCCCTAGATCTTGAACAATTCTTTCAATAATTTGTTGGTGAAAGTTGGATCACAATCAAAGGCAATAGAATAAGGAATTATATGGAGTTTGAATATAACATCCATAAAAATTTGAGCCACTGTGGATGCGGTAAAATGGTTTTGGAGAGAAAAGAAATGAGCATATCTTGAAAGATGATCCATTTCCACCATGATCACAATTATTTTTCCTAATTTAGGTAAGTCAACAATAAAATCCATGGAAATATATTTCCAAATGGCAGGCAGAATTGGGAGAAGTCATAGTGTTCCTATAGCTTTTACTATTTTTCCCTTATTGTGTTGATAGGTATCACATTCAAATGCAAAGGTGCAGATGTATTTTTCATATTGTCCCAGAAAAAATAACTTTTCACTAGTCTATAAGTTTTGGTAAACCCTGAATTCCCCACTATGGGTGAAGCATGAAACTTGAGAGCACTACAGATTTAAGGTTTGAGTTTTTTCTTAAATACATTTGACCTTTATGGAAAATAGCTTCATTATTCCAAGAGTACCATGGTGAAGCTTGAGGATTATGTTGCAGTTTTTGGATCAAGCTTGTTGGTGTGCAGTGGGAAGACACGAGGTTCAACATTAAATCACCAAAAAAAACTCTAAGTATACTGTCCCTTTAGGAATCACCTACAATAAGGTGAAGTAACACCTAAGGTAGCTATGGGGACTGCAAGAACCAGGTTTCTACAGTCAGGGGGAATCTGAGGCATTCATCCTAACCATTTACTTAACATTCATCATGTGCGTGAAACTATAAAACATAATAATCTCTGACAGATTCATCTTACATAACCATTCAACATGTATACAGAACCCTCAAACACCTCTTCAAATTATCCATTAAACATATATTGTATGTCTTCTTTAAACAAAATAAATAAGCACATCATAACAACATACACATCAGGACATGAGCATTTAACAAGGTTCACCCCAAACTGGGATACATCCACAATGTGTGGATTCTTATATTATTCATTCATAGTCTTCCTTACAATAGGTGCACATTTCACTCATACAATGATATTTAGTAAAAACCCAAACCTACCCATGCCATTATATGCTATAGTGCACACTTACCTCTCGATTGATATTCAACTTAGCTCATACCCAAACAACTCAAAAAAACAATACTTGAATCTTCAATAGCTGAACCATAAACTGAAAAATATCCCCCTCTACCCAAAAACTCATTACATATTTATATTTTTTCATTAGGGATAATCCCATTACAAAGTGGTTACAAAGTGGAAAAAGTGTCCCAAATATCCTAACTAAATTCCACCTTTTGCGTGTTGACTCCTGAAAATACGCTAACTTCCTTCTAAGTGCGATACTCCTTTGCCAAAATGTTGTGTGATCCATTGTTCCATGATTCCCAAAAATTACCCAAAATTGAACTTCTCCAATAGGCCCCTAACACTCTCTTGGGGCTCATCCTGGGCCACTTCATGCCTACTTCAATGTCGCCAAATTTTTTTGAAGTGTGTCTTGTGCAATCATGAACTTTTCTTTGACTTGTGTTTCTTACTGCAATATATATTCTACAGTCTATGTTGTGAATGTTAACTCAATATATTCTTTGTGATCATCAATCGACTTGAATAAGTGTGGATATATCCTTTGATACTTTCTCCTTCAATATAGGTAGATGGTTTTCTTGCTTCTCAAGTATCATAAATGTTGCAATACCTAGGTTCCTACTACATAGAAAGTTATCTTTCTTTGTCCTTCATGTTCTTGTTCTTATTCAGTCACCCTGTATCTCATGGGTTGGAACCTTATCTCAATCTTGTGTCTCCTTCTACATCATCGAAGAGCTCATTGATGTCCTATTCTGGGAAAGTGCATCAAATGCGGGTCTACTTCTTCCATCCTTGATACTCTTTCCTATATTGATGCTCCCTTACTGCGTTGTTTATTTTTTTGTTGTGAAGCTTCTCCTATATTTGGTGGTGCCATAGTCCTTTGAAACACACAGGCTCGATTTCCGAGGCTCTAAGATTGACTTTCCCTACAATGTTAGCTCTCTCTAGCTCTTTGTTCTCTCAAATATGCATGTTCTCGTCGGCCTTGTTCTATTTTTATATCTTTCTTCCAACTGTTTTATTCCTCTTCATGCCTAAACCTGCAGTCCCATATGATTTTACTAGTACTCCATGCCTTCCATATCCTACATTGGATTTGTACTTATCCGGAGAATCATGCCCTAGATTTTCTAGTGTGTCAAAATCTTCTTATCATTTTTCATTTATGACTACTCGGCGCCACTACTTCATCGTAATGTTCAATCTTTACTACATGTCCCGTCATTGATGTTCTTAAATTCTTTTCCCACTTTCTTCATATGTCTCTGTTGCAATTTAGTCTTTCTTCTTGCACATGCTTCCTTCATGTTTACTTCTTCTCCACGATATTCTCTAGTTTAATTGTTTAAACAATACCTTTATCCTTCTATATCGTACCTCTAGTGATTTTGTTTGTTTTTCTTCTTTTCCTTTTTATTTCTATGATACAATATAATATAATTACTATGGTACATGGTCTGCATGCTCAGACTAGTGCACAAAAGCAAGGTTGTCCCTATACTATTTCAGCTAACTACCGTTAACCAGTCCTTCCACAACTTCTCCGTTCAATTTATCCAACTGAACAACACCTAATTCTTCCACAAATATGATCACATAAGGCCCTAACCAACGCATCTTGAACTTCCCTAGGTGCTAAAAATACTTTTTGTCATAAAGTAACACTAATTCTCCCTTCTGAAATTTTTTCTACTTGATATGTTTGTCATGCCAAGATTTCTCACATGCTTTTTGTACTTGTTGATGGAAACCTGTGAAAAATCACTATGTTTCTAATTTCACTAGCTCCCATAGTCTCTTATCTATTGCACCTGAATTTGTAATCTTTATCAACGCAGCAATGCGCAGGATCGGTACTATAAATTCAATAGTAATAACAAATTCATTTCCATAGGTCAATTTGAATGGAGTCTTTCATGTCAACTTCTTTCTTTTAGTCCTATATGTCCATAATACTACTATAATCTTCAAGTCCCAATCATCCAAAGTTACATTGCAAACCTTTGTTGGAACATTTTCTAGGAACTTATTGAATGCTTCTACTATTCCATTTTCTTGAGGATGGTATAGAGTAATCTTCTGATGATGAATTTGAAAGTCCTTTGTAAGTGCAGTGATCATCCTATTTAGAAAATGAGTTCACTGATCACTCATAAGTATCCTTTGTCACCCAAACCTTGTAACTACATTTTTAAACAGAAACCAAGCAGTTGTCTCTGTGCTACAATATATTCCAGGCTCTACCTTGGCCCATCTAGTTAAGTAGTCTGTTGTGGTAATGATGTATCTAGCTCCCAACCTCTTTGTTAGTGGATTAATCATACCAACAAAGTCTACTACCCTTTTTTCAAATGTTTGTAACATCACTTATGGTACTAAGGGCATCTCATCTCTCCTATAATGCTTCCCAAATTTCTGGCAAACATCACAACTCTGAAAGAATTCCTTAGCATATTTGTGAAGGGTCGGCCACCATAATCCTGTGTGCAAACTATTATGAGTTTTTTCCTTTCCTGTATAGTTGTAACACCCCCAACCACCCATTAGGTAATGTCACTTAAAAATCTCTTCCTCTAATACCATATTGTAACACCCCCCTCGTCACTTATGCCCTTTGGGAAGATCGCACTACCACTAAGGTAAGCACAGGTTGCACCCCCTTTCAGTTGGTTTATGGCCAAGAAGCCATTCTGCCTACTGAGATGGAACTCTTATCTCTAATTCTGATGCAACATATTGAAGAATTAAATTCTTCCAATGTCCCTCAAAGGATAAATGCACTATTATCTCTAGAAGAACAAAGAATTTTTTCCTTGGAAAATATAAAGAGAAGAAAACAAATTGTAAATAAGTAATTTAACAAACACACAAAAGTTGTCAAATTTAAGGTAAATGAGAAAGCATTACTTCGGGACTCAGCCCATCCTGATAGAGGAAGACATTTGAAATTTCATAAATTATGGCTAGGTCCTTTCAAAATCGCTTGTGTCCTAGGTACAAACTCTTATCTTTTAAAATATTTGGAAGAGCGATTGTTTTCTTATAGTACCAATGGTTCCCACTTGAAGCATTATGTGGAACCATCTTGATTACTGAACGCCATATCGAAATCATTGTTGTACATAGTTTTTTGTTTTGTTGTTTTATTTTTCTTTGTTCAATTGACTTTTCAATTTTTGTTGTTTCATTTTCTGCTATTTTGTTTTAACCCAAACTGTCGATGGGGATTTCCACTTGAAAAAAATTCTTTCTCATCAACTCTGATACCAATTTACCATCAATTACACTTAAATTTCTTTGACACAAATCTTTCCTTAATTAAAAACATATAGAAACTCTGCAATGCATGCTTACGTACATTTTCTAAACAGATTTATATACAATTCATAACAGAATTATAAACACAACATGAAAAACATAAACCCATGACATCAATTGCATAAATATAACTTGCAAACATGATTTAACACACAAATGGAACTTATCTTTTGGAATAAAAGACACCAACTATAGGAATACCTTCCACGTTCCTCCCACCCTTATACTACATTGTTCATAAATATCAACAATGGGTCACCCCCGAGTTGGGGATGAACTCCACTTGAGCAAGGGTTCCCAACCAAGATAAAGTATATCACTCTATAGGAACTCAGTCATAGGTAGCTCATACACAGGTGACTCAATTGCAATAAATTCCTTCACAGATGCCAATTCTCACTGACATCTTGCAATCTCTCATTCCCCACATAAATGTCCCACCCTAGGAAGTGTGACCCTTCTCTTATCAACAGTCCCTCATCTACCCCACTTCCCTTCCAGGGCTTCAACAACATGTCAGACAGAAATTCTTAGAGACTTGTAACTTGTAGCACACCCACTTCGGAACTCTCGGCTTACTCGTGCTCTGATTCCAATTTGTAGCGCACCCATTTCGGAACTCCGGGCTTACTCGCGCTCTGATACCCATTTGTACACACCATTTGTACACACCATTTGTACAAAGCTCATACAGATATTATAAATCCCATGCATTTAAACAATTAAACACATTTAACTCAGAGTAAAACATATCATTATTGCTATAATTAAACAATCCATAGTATTCCATATTAATTCGTATACACGGCCGAAAACATGATAACATATACAGTAGAGACATGATAAAATGTGATAAAACATAGTTAGACACTTATCTTGTAACAATGGTGGAATCCACCAACCAAATGCAGTCCTTCCACGAACCTCCCAGCCTTAGACCTCACTGCTCATCAACTCAGCAGTGGGTCACCCCCGAGCTGGGACTAAGCTCCACCCCAAGGCAAGGAATCTAGGCTCAGGCTGAGGTTACAGGGAAAACAGTCACACACAACCACAAGGACAGAATGCTCTCCCGGGAATCTCCCACGCTCACTACCCACAGACCCTCATTCCCCACATGCCCATTCCACCCCAGGAGAATGCACCTTCTTTGTCACTTGGATAGTCCTTCGGCTGCCAATCTCCCTTACCTTGGGTTACAGGAACAAACCGAACCGGAAGCCTTCGGGCTCTATGGAAGCTACAGGGTTCCTTCCAGGAGTTCTCTCCTTCCCCTGCGCACTCTCTCACCTAGAGGGAGTCGCTCACAGGCCAACAAGACTCATGCAATCCAGTACTGTGTAGTCTCAACAATCCCATGGGAAAACAGACACAGGATTTCCAAAAACTGGTTCGGAAATCACAGGATGGCTTCACAGTCACGGCTTCAGAACAGGGAATGCTTGCATAGGCTCGCTCAACTTTCCTGAACAAGAAAAATACTCTTCCCCAAAATCAACACAGGCTTCTCGTAGGCTAGGGTTACATGCACGGGTTTTCTCAGAATCAGACACAGACATTCGAGTCACAGGGTCGCACGAAGGTTCTCTACAGGAGTCAGGTTGGTCATCCTGCTTAGAGCTCTATACGCATTCAGACAATCCAGTGGAATGGGAATGGAACCTTCTCACAGCTCACCCTGGCCGTTTTATTCGCATGCACCAGGGTTGACACTTGTCACCCATGGAACTGCATGCATTCCACCAGCACGCGTTCCTCCCACCACTTGGGAAATCACGTGTCCTTCCAAAAGGACTTAGGATAAAAACATATGATGCACATATATTTTGGAATAATATTAAAATATCATTCCCAGGCTTAAGCCCCCTAGGCTTAGCCTCCTAGGCTCAACACTTAGCCCCTTTCCCACCTTCTAACCCCTAATTCCTTGCCCACTATGTGGATGCTCAGTCCCCCTTCACTCATTCATCGTGGTCGGTCTGCACCTGGAGGTGTTTATATTTTATTAATTGTTCTACATACACACAAGTACAACAGCAGGCTCCTGGCCTTCAAACACTTAGGCTTCCTGGCCTAACAACCACATAAGCCTCCAGCTTATAAGAACTTGGCTCACCAACCTATAAACATATTTACAGTTCATTTCATACTTCATATTTACAAAAGGCTCAGCCTTGGGGACATTACAATTCCCCTCCCCTTATTTTTGCATTGTCCTCAGTGCAACTTACACTGTCTATGCATGTCTTTCAAAATTTTCAAACAGATACGGGTAATCTGCCTGCATAACTTCTTCATGCTTCCATGTCGCATCCTCAGGACCATACCAGTTCCACTGGACCTTTACAAGCTCTATGGCTCGATTCCGAAGCTGTTTGCTTTTCCTATCCAATATGCGTACAGGATGCACTTGCAGGACACCTTCTGGTTCCACCCGAATCACATTCCAATCGATAACATGATTAGCATCAGGTACATATTTCTTGAGTAGTGAAACATGAAACACATTATGTACAGCCATAGATGCAGGTAATGCAAGAATGTATGCAACTGGCCCAATCCTTTCCAGGATTTCAAATGGCCCACAAAATCTTGCTGCCAACTTGGCGCAACTTCCCAATTTCAGGGAACTCCTGTTAGTTTTCACTTTCAGGAAAACATGGTCACCCACTTTGAATTCTTTATGGGTTCTGTTACTGTCAGCGTAACTTTTCTGACTGTCCTGGGCAGCTTTTAGATTATGTTTGATTTTTATCATTTGATCTTCCATCTCTTGGAGTAGCTCAGGTCCAACTACTACTCTATCAACTAGATTATCCCAGCTCACTTGAGTGCTACACTTTCTTCCATAAAGTGCTTCGAATGGGCTCATCTTCAATGATGCATGATACCCATTATTGTAGGTGAATTCGACCAAATGCAGGTAGTCTTCCCACCTTGATGGTTTATCCATCACATACATTCTCAGCATGTCCTCTATTACTATGTTCACTCTCTCTCTCTGTCCATCAGA
>JASDQU011379422.1:0-18256 GCA_032191745.1 Picea mariana | reverse complement strand
ACCAATCATCACATAGAACCTGATAATGCTTCTTGAGACTTCTTCAATTTCTGCAATTCTTCAATTCTTAGAGTACTCTGATCCTATAGATAATATTACTCAATGTATTCTTTGAAAATCCTCCAATTTTCACTCCTTGAATCCTTCCCAAAAAGAGGTTATAGAAAGAATGGTAGACTTTATTTAATTATGGTCTATTCAGGAGAGTGAACTTGCACATAATTCCCCGCGCTCAATAATTAACATCCAATTTTGAAACTTGCACACATGAAACTACAGTCTGTAATCTTTCCACTGAAATTTGTCCCACTTCATTTGGATTCTCGATGAATAAGTTATGACTGTTTTACCCAGAATACCTGTTTATTGACTAGCTTCAGGACTGGTCACAAACCCTATCTTCCACAGAGTGTATCTCCATAATTATAGTGAATCAAGAGCTGAAATTTTTACCAGAGGTACCTTGATATGTCTTATCAATACCATAGATATTTCACCATCTGGATCATTCTATCAAAAAAATTATAGCAAAAATGGTAAGACGACCTGAAAATAACATACCTTAGAACACATCACCAAAATACTTCATCCTCCCTTGAAATCCGCCCTTCTTTTCTTCTTATTACCTCTAAAAATCGACTTGTGTCAAATGAATGTATAATGATGTTTATTTATACCATTTATGTCACTTCCTTTTAACATTAGGGACGACCTGACACTTTCTTATTTTCTAATTCGTTTCTTTAATTATCTTCAGGGCCTACATGTACTTCCTTCTTTAATTCACTTTGTCATCTTCAAAAATTCATTTCTCCTCAACCATGAGGATCCATGTGACCTGACACATACCACCGGAAACAACATGATGTATACTATCCATCCATGGGTGTTGTATCGGCATGTGCATTTTCCTTCATGTCCAAATACCTTCATCAATCTTGCGGTCCAAAACCCATGACTAGGGTTGACATCAATGACAACAACCAATCTTCCAACAGTTTTATCCAGTCCGACAATAACGCAAGAATATCACTGAAGAAAATCTCGTGAATTTCAATGAATACGTATCTCTCCAAGTATTGTCTTGGCTTAAACCTAGGGATTCTATTATCTTTGTGTGAAAACTCTAGTTTCTGAACTATCAACCATCTTTCAATCTCCTGTTCCGTGGGGTTCCAACCCAAAAAAATCCCTTTCTTAAACCCTCGTTCTATACTGCATGATTCATCCCTTCCGATCTAATATTTTGAGTTCCAACCAACAACAGAACCATTGTTGGCTATTTATGGGCTGACCTAGGTTCTACTACATGATTACCAACTTCCCTTATACCATCGGCCCTTCTGGATACCAAAAGGAAACACAACGCACAGGGTGCGCTGTGTAGTCTCCCCTAATATGGATTTAATGGGTGGCCATAAGACTCATATGTATGCAACCATGGGATGGGATGTGTTTCTCTCTCAGGGGTATTAGATCTACTCAACTGCTAGCCCTTAAATACCCATTTATTATGTTGTCCTAGCTGGATCTAGTTCCGACCAATGACATCACTATTCCAACAGGACTCCATCAACCATTATAACATCATATACTAAATGACATATATTCATCTATTGAAACATAAGATTCATATATGAATACTAATTATGACATTCATCCATTAGTACTGTTCTACAGATTCCATCAGTTATTCCTAGTGCACAATAGTATTTCCTTTATCATTTTATCATGTTCAACATAAACTCATGAAAGAAAATATAATAAAAAGTACTGAAACATTCACACATAGCCCAGATATACCGTGGTTCACCCCCTCCTGGGACTATGTCCACAACGATGCGTTGCTTCAGCTCTTTATTAATCTTCATGCAAAATCCAGTGCTGTGCACTGTACATTTCTTCCTCCATTACTACCGATCTCCACAGATTGGAATAGTTGTCACAAAAATTAAAAAAAATATTTAAACATGCATAGACTAACAAAATCTAGAATGGGAATGAAACCGAGAACATCTAACTCTTCCTAACCAATAAAATTTTTCATAGTTCTAATACATTCTACTTATCAAACAAAATGGGACAAATCCCTTACAAAAACCCTAACCTTAAGTGGATTAGGTTTGCCCACTTTCCGAATGACTCAATATCGACTGGTCCTCGATCCAACCATTCTCCAAGTCGACGCTTGTCCACTTTCCAACTGCTCCACAACAGTTTTTCCACTTTGTAATTGATTTTCCTCGACGTTTCTTTTCCTCTATTTCCAACACGCTCCCCATTTTTTGGTGTTGCCTTATATTTTCCGATTTCTGTCTTGATTCCTTCAAAACTTTGTTGATTTTATCCCAAAATTGTCCTGTGCCAACAACAAGAAAGATAATGGAATGCAATTACATCTTAACTCCAAATAATGTCCTTTTTTCGTAGATTTAGTCCCCTAGGCCCGAAAAAGTATAAAACAATACCCAGGAGAACTCTTCTATCCAATGTTGACTAGAGTGTTCATTTTTTGTAATTATTCTACTTGGTCCAAAAAAGGGTTAAACTTACACCAAATATACATCCTTTCAAAACCATTTAATGAGTGTGAAAGAGACAAGATCACTCGACAATCTTTTCGGTTTTTAGAGACTTGAAAATGAGCTTAACTAAGACTCGGGGGAAGTCCCATAGGTACAGGTCAGAATGCTTGTGCATAAGAATATGGGGTTCGAATGCAAAGTCACATTGAAACTATAAGGGACTCCCAGTCCTATGGAATAACTTTTGCATGGGCACCAAATGACACAAAGGCTCTAACTAGGGAACCCATGTTTGGTAAGCCTCTACCACTTAATAAAGAAACTTCTAGTAGCATTAAGAAGGTTTCATGTCTCTAATAAATGGGTTCATACCTAAGGCATATAGATCATAGTCATAGGGAAATGAAATAATGCAAAATGGAGTGACAACCTATCCTATGTGCTGGTAAAAGAAAATACCTGCCAAAGTCACGAATGGGTGGTATGATGCTAGGAACCGAAAAAATCTCTGGACAAAACCACCAAAACCAACTCTTTCCACTGTACTATTAGTCCATAAGGTAAAAAACTAGCCCAAACTATATGAAGTGGGTAAAAAATTTATACTAATAGTAAAAAATAAACTATTTACCATTCCATTTGAGTTTTTTCACCCACATAGTGCATTTTAGGCCATTTTTCCCACGATCTTCATGTGTCTATTACGAGAGCTATGATCAATGGAATTGACAACCGTCTAGACTAAGTAAGTTCCCTTCCCCTCCTCTTCATTTTTAGTGTTTAAAATTCCAATTTAGTCCTCATTTTTTGAGTTTTAGGGGGCACAACATGTAAACTAGGGTGTACGCGGGTGATGGTTCATCGAGTCGCGTGCATGGAGGCATACAAGTCCACAAACAACTCTTTTTATAAAAATTGACTCAAAAAATGACTTTCATTTGGAAGGATGGTGCTTGAATGGAGGGAGAGGGAGCATGAAGAGGTAGATGCAGCATTGGAATGAGATGCAGAGGCCCAACTAGCTCTAAAACGATGTGGCCTTTATAAATTTTGGGTTATCAAATGAATGAGGGCTCAAGTGAGGTTACTCCAGATGCTTGTAAAATATTGGGATATGGAGAAAGAGGCCTTAAATATTGATGGGAAACCATTGAATATTGAAGTGGACGACATATATTTCATCATAGGATTGTCTCGCCGAGACAAGGTAGTGAATCTCAAAGCGCAGGGGGCTACAGGTGGTATGAACATAGAGGATTACATTGCTACCCAATGTGTTGCAGGAACAAATAAAGTAGGGAGACAAATCCCAATCAGGGTGATCAAGAACCAGATTTTAAAGATCTTCATACTTGTTATTACATGGATCTCGAGGTCGACCTCGTTGCACCAGGAATCAAGGCCACTCATGTTTTATGCAGTGGAGTGTTTACGACCCATGGTTTATGATTGGTCTACCTCATTGTTGGCTAACATGAAGAGCCGGTTGATGGATTGCAAACAAGGGAGAAAGAGAAAATTCAGGTTTGCATCCATCTTGTGTATATTTTTCTTTGAGCGGGTTCTAGGCTTGATCTCTAGAGTAGAGATCATTCCACACAGACCACGCAATCCAACCATGTCACTGTGGATCGATGTGATGAGGCGGTTAGGAGGTGGTAGGGTGTGTCGATAGGTTATAGACATTGATGAATACCCCTATATTGAGATCGAATGTAGAGGGGATCCAGATATGCCTTTGGCACTAGGCTTCGACTATGGTGATATTGGTAAGAAATTTTTTTATATATTTCATTTTTTGTGTTTTTTCAAAAAGAATAAAAAATGAAAATATTTTTGTATGGCATCAAGTTTTAACGATTTATTTGTTACAAAGATGTAGGTCCATGGTGACTAGATGGATTCCCATGACGTCGGTGGAGGAGATGGGGAGATGAGCATGTGGGAAGATATGTGGAGAGAGTGATGCAAAATTTGTAGGGGAACCTGTCTCGATTGATGCACAAGGTTCCTATGGTTCAGGGGGAAGATTTGCCAAAGGCTACGCAACGAAAGGTGGTGGGTGTGCCCTATGCATGGGTGTGATTCTTCCAACATCTCGCAAAATACATATTGTTCTATCATGATACACATCCAACACAACGGGTGTAGATGCCATGGTCATATATCTACCATCCATATATGTATTTTGAGGGTGTGAGCCCCATTTTGTACTATGACACCATATTTTTTGAAAAGATGAAATATAAAAAATTTGGTCCTCGGATTTACTTATATATGTTACAATGTGTACGTTGATGAATGTGTTTTCTTTACTTCAGTTATGTGACAAATTCCAATATAAAATATAATTATCATATGCATCAGATACGTGATTATAACTTCTAGGTATATGATTATAAGTAATAAAATCAAATTATCGTTCCAAAAGTTGTACCTGTAGGAATCCTCGGAGTAGAGTAGGGTCTCACACATGGTAACTTCCATTCAACTAACATATGACTAACTGGGATTCCAGGAAAACCTCTAAATACCGAACACCATGTGAAATGGTGTAGTGTAAAAGCTCTATAACAATGCTATACTCAGCCACATTATTCATTGATGGTTCCAGACAAACGCCACCTGAAGACACTAGTTGGCCCTCAGGTGAGTAAATGACCTAAGCCGTGGAAGCCATGTTTTGTGTATGACGAATGGCACCATTTGTGAATCCTACATAAAATAAATATTTTGTTGACATCTACCAACCAAGGGAAAACTTGATAAGAAAGTCGATGACACAAAGGAAAAGATGTATATAAACTAAGATACACTAGTATAAAAAAAATCACGCCCAAGATTGAGGGCTCAAGAGTAGTACCTTTTAAGGTAGAGCCCATTTTTGGGCTCATCCAACATATTCCCTTCATAATCCTCCAATTCATAGGCTCCTTTCTCTAAAACACATTGCACGATATAAGGACCGTGCCACATGGGGTTAAACTTGCCTACCCCAAATATTTATTTGGCTTGGTTATACATGAGGATCAATTCACTCTCAACATACTGTCGAGGAAAGATAGACCTATCATATTGAACCTTAACACATCATTTTTTCACTTCGATATCCATAGAGGCATATCTATGATGCTCATCTAGATGCTCTAGGTGCACAAGGTGTTCTTCAAGATTGGATGTGTCAGGTACGAGTTCAATTGCCAGTTTGAGGGAAGGGATTTCTCATTCAATCGAAAGGATCAAATCCATGCCATGTTACAACTGGAAAGGAGAAAAACTGGTAGAAGTCTTAACCGAGGTTTGATATACCCAAAGTGCAGGGTAAAGCATTAGATTCAGTCAAACTTACTCTAGCTGACAGTTTTTTGCAAAATGGTATTGAGAGATTTATTCACCGACTCTACTTTTCCATTTTCCTAGGGATAATAAGGGGAAGAATGACCGTGCTTAAACCCCAGTTTTGATGTTAGCTCCTTCATCATTTTATTCTGAAAGTGACTTCCACGATTAGTGACAATCTCCTTTGGGATTTCGAACCAGGCTATAATTTGGTTGAATACGAAGAATGTTGTCATCTTACCATCATATTTAATGGTAGGAATGTCCTCTGCCCATTTAGTGAAGTAATCCATGGCCATAATAATATGTTGATTCCCCCTAGACAAATTTGAGTTATAGTCCATAAAATCTACCCCCCACTTGGTGAAGGGATCGACGGTGATGACTAGGTGAAGAGGGGTTGGATGCGAGCAAATTTTCCGAGTGAACACCCAGAAAGGGTGACACTTTTTGACCACTTCAATGCAATATTTAAAAATTGACGAAAAAAAATAACCAACTCACAATATTTGTTGGGCTGTCGCAAGCCCAGATAGATTGCCACCACAAGCCCTGTTGTGATAGTCATTGAGAATCAACTCAGATTCCTCATGAGTCAAGAAACACTGCAAAATATTTTCTACTCCTCGAGGATACAAAGTGTCGTCGATGATAAGGTAGTTTTTAACTTGATTTTGTATACATCATTTATTTTCTCTCGACAGATGTTGGGATAGCTTCAATGTTTAAAGATAAATTATAATGTCTCCATACCAGGGGTCCAAAGACGAGATAAGGAAAATATGTTCATCCATGAATGAATCATTATGAATAACAACCTTATGTAGTCAAGGGAAGTTTGATATCAACTTGACAAAAACTAGTGATATCTTAGACTTCACCGAAGCAAACACGAGGTAAAATTCTTGCAAAATAACAATCCACTTATTGTATTTCCCCCCATGATACACCTGGTGAGGACGTATTGAAATGGATTGATATATGCAACTACGGTAGTTTTTCAAAGAAATATATAATGTCGTAATATTTGAACTACATGTATGACGATCAAGGCTAGTTTCTCTACGTGAGAGTATTTAAGTTCAGGACTGACTAAGTTTTGACTAAAATAGTAGACAATGTGCTCATGGATCTCATCATCCTCTTGAACCAGAACCATACCAACTATCCCTTCAGACACGACGACATAAAGAAAATAGTCCCTACTGTAGACCAGAGGTTTCAGTAGAGGCGTCAATACCAAGGCTTTATTAAGAGCATCGAAGGATTCCTAATCTTGCTCATCCCATATAAACAAAGTATCCTTCTTCAAAAGAGGCATGAAACCTTTAGTTAAATTGGAATAGTTCACTATGAATTGACGCAAGAAGTTATCCTTCCCCTGTAAACCCTTAAGTTGTCGAATGTTGTGTGGAGGAGGAAATCAATGTATTGCCTCAACCTTCATAGGATCCACCATGATCCCATGCTCAGATACTAATAATCCTAACATATGGCCATACCTAACATAGAAGATTCACTTGTGAGGGTTCAAACAGATATGATAATAATGACATCTCTCAAATACTAGTCGAAGGTGAGTCGAATGATCTACTCTCTTGCGAGAGTGAGTAGTGAGATCGTCAAGGTAAGCTTCGAAAATATGTGTGAGATCGTGAAAATCAAAGGTCATGTTGCATTGGAAGGTTTCTTCGACGTTTTTAATGCTGAAAGGAATTTTTCAGTATGGAAAAGTACCCCAAGGGAAAATAAACATCATCTTTTGTTGAGTCTCGGGTTTGATTTAAATTTGATTATATCCTAAAAATCTACCCATAAAAGAAAATACTTTTCTTCCCGCACACTCATCGAGAATATGGTAAATGAAAGGAGTCGGGAAGTTTTCTTTAGGAAAATCCTTGTTCAGGTCTCAAAAATACATACATACGCAGATGGTTCCTTGTTTCTTATTCACAGGAATGAGGTTAGACACCCATTCAATCAAGGGAGCTGGGTAGATGACACCAGCATTAAGTAGCTTCTCTACCTATGTCTTAATATAAGGGGCCTTCCTAGGATTAACGACTCTAAGATGTTGTCGAACAGGTCTAGAATATGAATATGTCTTGATCTCATGTAAAAAAATGCTAGGGTTGATCCCTGACATCTCTTCATGTGACCAAGAAAATACATCACAAAGTGTTTTGAAGAGATCGGTGTAGATCTGAATTTCTTTAGGAGAACAATCTACACCGATATATACATTTTTAATTTTTCCAGGAATTCGAGAGATGTACATTGTTACAGTAGGATAAATATTCTCCATGTTTACTTCATCATAAATACAATGCGTATCTAGTGGAATCACAACGTGACCGACCATCTCACTCAAGGTAGATATAAAGTCGTCTCGTTCGATCCTAACAAGTTCTGTGTGGAAATGCATATTGTCCCAAGGCCTATCAGGACCATTCATGGCCTCTAAGATGGATTCATCCCAAGGTAATGTATCGTCGAGGAAATCATGTGAAAAAGATGATTGGGTGTCCCATACGAGCTCTAGAACAGGATCATCCTCATCCATCTATGAGGTGAATGGATCTAGGTTAGTAGTAGTGTTAAGAATAGATACGTAACCTCTACTACTGACAATGGGATTTCCATCCCAATGTGTTATTGGCTTTCAGATGACATAGTTAGGGAAGGTAGGGTCCAAGGGTCGTTGAAATACGAAGTGTGGAAATGGACAAACCTCATTGACGACGAAGACTCACTGGAAATGGCATAAATGTGATGAATTGGTGCCATGAAATAAAAGGTACACATGAGAGAGGAATACATTCCGACACCAATATCCTCAGTTTCCTATTGAGAATTTTCAATCACTGGGATCGAAGGTCCAACTGATGCATTTAGACTAGCATGCGCAAAGGACAATTAATTAATTATCACTATTTTCCCTTCGTGAGGAAAACATAAAGGCCGGAAAATAAACGACATGCCCGTGATCATGGAATAAGTCCAATTACTCCCTAGTAGTAAATTATAGTCAAGGGGCACATCAACCACATCAACATCAATATCCACTATCTTTCCACCTAACTAGACTAGAAAATAGGGAAGAATTCAGTGGGGTCGAAACGAATGACCATCAAATGTGATCAACATAGTCATGTATTGGGATAGAGTCGGAGAACTAATGGATTTCCAACATGTTAGGGAAATCATGCACATTGCAGCATCTTCATCAATTATAGTTTGTTTGATGGTAAATTTCATGTACTCCACATGGATTTGAAAGGTCACATGGTAAGGCAAGCAAGGATTAACATCTGTGATGCCAAACTTAATAACCTTTGAGCCACACGGGTGTAGAGCTCCTAAATCAGATAACAAGGCATTCCTCTGTGAAGGACACATATGGAGCACCTCCAAAGCCAACTTCGCAGAAGGGGTTTGACCTAGATCTTCGACAATTGAATAGTTTTGGGCAGATCTGGCATTAGGATTGTGGGTAGAGTGTTTTATTACTCCTTTCATAATACGAGGCAGAGGCTCCTGATTTTCGATTTGCAAGGGTGTTTTTGGAGGAGGGGGAGACTTTGGACCTATAACAATATGTGAAGGACCATAATCACTAGATCGAGTGGCTAAATCAATATGAGACTTGACCATATTAACACATAGACGGTCACATTCATGTGTCGAGGGGTTATGAATCCCGCTTGATGCATTTCCGGTGCTGGAGGATCTTGAAGCCATGTGTTGATTATGCAGAAATGGATTGGTCAGCACAACATATGGTTGTGATACGAGCTTCGAGGATTCCTTGATTATGGGGCATAGGTGGGTAAGGTTATCATCTTTAAAAATTTTACAAGGAAAATTCACCTTCCATTTTTCTTTCTTTCCCTGACCATAATTATTATTTGATCTATCATTGTTAGTGTTGTCCTTGGCTTTTTTATCATTTCTCCCACCATTATGATTATTACCTCGTCCTTTCTTTCTATTCCCTCCTAGTTGCTAGTTACCATTTGGGTTAGTCAAAGAATGTACATAATGCACATCCATCATCTAAGTGGGAGTGGAGGATGAAGACAATGCTTGTCCTACTATAGACTGGCTTAGAGACAAATCCTTCAACTGGTTCATCACCAAATTTGTAGACTTATCATTTGGGGAGCCTATAATTCCATCAACATGAGGCCCAATATTTTTTCTAGGGTCATAGTTCGACCTTGGTGCATCAAGAATAATTTCATACAACATCCCAGACTGAGCATATATGAGGTCCAGTTGTTGGGATTTGAAAATAGCCTCTTCCTCGGATGTTACTCAAGATGTAGAGACATCCTTCGAAATATAAGGAAATAGGGACTTAAGGAACCACTCCAACAGAAACTATGGAGGAATGTAATCTTTAATAAATCTCTTTATTCTACGCCACTCTTGTATATGCTCCGAGATATGCATGGAATTATCTTGGCAGAAGGCCAGCATAAGTTCTATGCAGACATCATAATGAACTGACAAATGGAAGTGGTTGAGAAATACCAAAACCATCTGATTAAAATTTTTGTATTTACCCCCTGGTAGCTCAATGTACCATTTCACGGTGACCCCCATGAGGGTGTGTTGAAATAGTCTCAAATGAATAAAATTATCATTAAGAGAATTGGATGAGAACCAAAGATGAAAAGTGGTAACATGATCACCTCGATCCTTGCTAGTCTTTTCCTCGAATTTCAGAATGTCCAAAGGAAGCTTGGTGGGGACATGGGGCCATGATGAATCATGACACACCAGGTCATTCATTAATCTCAACAAATATGGAAGATTAGGCATGGGCATAAAAGGAATTTGGGATTGCGTCATATGAGCCCATGTTTCTGGGAAAGATTAGTGTTGAGGGATTGCAGGCCATACAAGGTTCTTGTATACATCATGGCCCTATCAGGTAGGGTAATATCCTCCTCCAAACTAATTCATAAGAGGCTGTATGGGCACCATACCTATAGGGATGACATAATGAGGGTTATAAACATTTCCCCCAGCTGGAGTGGCTCTAGGATGGGGGTTTCCCATAGCATGAAACTAACTTCCTCTTGGTCGAGATCTGGAGGACAGAGGTGAATTTGTCATAACACATGTGTTCGTCGGAATCAGCATGAAGGAGAAAGGGGAAAATGAAGGAATATAAGAAGTGGATTTTCCACCCGGTTGAGTACTCCATCTAGGAGAATTGAGACTAGGCTTAAAACTGGAAGAAAAAGGAGGCTGACCCCCAACCGTAGGATTCATTTGGGGAATATGACCTCCACCAAGCAAGAGAGGAGGATGCGGAGAGGCCATGCCCCCAGGTCCAAGACTAAGATTTGCAATAGTCATTGGAATGGAGGATGAAAGTTACGACTTCATATTGGGAATACCAAAAGAAAAAGGGTTGGAGACTGAAGGTATGGATTGAAAATTGTATCTCGGCATACCAAAAAGAAACTCGAAAGGGTTCGTTTGTATCGATCGAGTGGAAACCACGAAATGGTTAGGAGTAAGGACGAGAACCTTTAGCACTACAACCATCATGGTTGAAGGAGTCGAAGGAACCCTATTAACTACAATAGGTATAGGATTCGAGGGACTCCCTGTGTTGTTCGGACTCGACTTAGTACTCATAACTGGATAATCACAAGTCTGGGAGGTGGAGATATATGTACCATGTCTATTAACTTTACACCTTTTAGAAGGAAACTTAGGTAAATACTCAAAATGCGGTGGTAAATTCAACAAACGACGAGACCTATGAGGAAGATGGTATTGCTCTATGATGACTCGAGACTCGAGATATAAAACCAAATCCTAGGGCCAACTAACAATTAGAGAGAAAACCAAAATAAACAAAAAGGCCAAATGCACATAAATAGGATATAGTAGCTGAAGAGGGGCCTCCCTCACTAGAGTAGGTATGCCTCACCCAAGAGGGGCCTGAGACTCCCTTCAAAATATTTGAGGTATTAGAATCAGTTATAAGGGCCCTCGTGGGATTAACAACACAGTTGGTCAGATGCCCCGAGAGAGGTAATCCTCCATAAAGGTTGTGTGTTGTCTGACCTTTATCTGACTCAGGGTACCTATAGAATAACCTCTGCAAGTAACCTATGTGGCTACATCTGTTAATAAACTAGAGCCACGACGATATAACCAATTCCCAGGAGAACAATCGTAAGTTTGGTCCACCGTATGGGCAGGGTAACAAATCCTGAAATATTGAAAGCATCGCCTGTCACAGAGGTAAAGGTACTAGGAAGACCCCCATATACGAATGAAACCGCATAAATATCTATGACTCTAGGAAGGTATTAGAGGGATATTTGTGCAACTAACTTCTCATGACCTCATCCTTAACTCCGGTGTGAGTGGAGCGTCGTGATGTCACTAATTACACAATGGATTTCACCACTCCCTGGTCAGAAACATATGTTTTATTTCAATATCCTTGGAGAATTTTACTCACAAAAATCTTATTCCAAGGCCTTACTTCCTATGCTTGTTTGTGTACCATAAGAAATAAAATCCTTTCTAATCAATTTTAATTAATCATCATTAATTTTAATACCTTTGTTTACTCAAGAGATGTGTTCGTGAAACTAATGATATTATGACTCAACATATCAAAGAAATGAATATAAACATAGTGCTAAGTCCTAATCTTATATTATCAAAAGATGGTAATCTTTTCAAATGCAACTTTCAATGCAATTCTACAATTTCAATAAGATGCAATCCTTCCACATATGTCAAGATCAATACTAAATAGCCAAAAGAGAAAATGCCATAGTGCAAAATGAGCAATTTGTTTTTTTGTATTTTCGATATAAAGAAAATAAAATGCAAGGACTAAATAGAAACTTCACATACAGACCCCATTGAAAGAAAAAAGAGACAAGATAAGTAGGATACCAAGAAGCAAACACTCAAACCAAGATGCAAGGACAACCAATGAAAAAAATGATAAGAAATAATACTTCCCGAAAATTCAACAATAAGAAGGTTTCCTATCACTTTGTAAGAATTCAATAGTTAGGACAGAGACCTAAGAATACCCAACAACAAACCAAACTCACCCATTAAACACCAAACTCAACCAGTAATCCTTAAAAGTTGATGTATGTGACTATTTGAGAAAAAATCGTGTATTTATGTGCCCTATAGAAGGACAACTCATGTATGTACGCCTCTGTCAAGCAAAAACCTGTGTGTATGTAGTAAAACACTTCCAGGGAAAGGATTAAGACAAGAAACTCAGATGCAAAGTAAAAATAGGTTGTCAAGAAATTAGGCGATAAGGAAACCTAGACTAACAAAGAGCAAGTTAGGGAGAAAACACTCCAAACCAAAAAACAAAAGATTAATCCCCATTATGGTCGCCAATTATGTTACGAGGAAACTCTCTCTATGGGATGGAGTAAACCACAACATACAAAATGACATGCATAAATAAACTTTAATCTCAAGTATGCTATATAAATGAATTGCTAGCAGGACAATATCAATAGCCTACCTCGTCTGGACGTTCAATGAAGACCACCATTGAGCACACAACTCAAAGCCTTATACTTGCAACTTGTCCTCAATAACCAAGATACACAAGCATATGGTGATATATAGTGTTAGCATATAAATTAGCATAATCCATTAATATACATGACAAATACTCCCATGGAATAATAATTCAAATATTTTCAAGATATCAATTGGACGAGAAAAGAGTAGTTCTATTAAAATAATCAACATAAGTATGTATGTGACAAACTTCTATACTGACACACATCATAATTGAGAAACTAAGTCCCTCCAGTTGGGCCTCCACCACTTAAATCCTCCACCAAAGGCAAGCTCATATAAAGGAGACAATGATGTTCTCCATCAAAGAAGGAAGATCTTGGGGGCTGAACAATGTGTTTAGACTTTCAAGGATAAAGGGATGCATACTCAATGTGAAGTGAAATTTCTCTAGAGTATATTTTCTCTCAAAAGTTGAATTCTCTCCTCTTCGATGGATTGGATATGGCTCAATTTATAGCCTTCAAATGGAACTGAAGGGTTGAGTCAGAACATTTCCAGTATATGGAAGGTCAAAGATCATGTATCTCATGAAGTGACATGGAAACTTGACATAATTTTTAATTTTGAGCACCATACCCGATGTATGTGGGTTGTAGTGGAGCAACCTGCGTATACACATGATATCTAACTAGTAGGGCGCGTATATGTGGAAAAATATGATTTTTTGGCTCTGGAAGGTACAAAAAGGGGACTTCAAGTTTTCATAGGGAAATGGAAAGGTCATCCACGAAAGTTGCATGGGGTGAGGCAAAATTTGCTATAACATGACTTTTGGCGCTTCATCTCCTAGGGTTAGGTTTTTTGATTTCTAGGGTTTTGGCATTCATGTTATCATAAAAATGCATTCAAATCCTCATTGTAATGATCTTCTGGTGAATGAGAGTATCCATCACATCTCTTCTCGGAGATAAAGCTACCACCATTCTAGCGAGTCTTGCACTATGTATTTTTACAGTCTCTGTACATTTATTTCATTAATAGAAACCATGTATTGTTGTATTTCTATGCTTCTACAAATTTTTATTTGTATTTCATTGTAATATCTCTTCTTTCATTTCATTCCAACATTAATCTGGATCAATATTACATCTAGTACCTTACAAGTGGTATCAGAGTGCTTTCCTTGGCAGGAATTGTGGGTTAATTTTTTTCAGGGTAGAGACGTTTTCCAACGTCATAAAACTACATTGATTTATCGTTCAATGCATAAATCCATGGTCGGGGAAGAATAGATGCAGGAAATACAAGAATTTTTTAAGCTCACATTGTTGGACACTCTTGTAACCACTATTGGTACACCTTCTAGTGGTAGCGCATTAGACAACACATGTATACAGACTAGCCTAGGTATCTTGATGATCCTGATTTTATGAGAATAATGAAATGGATACAGATATGTATTATTAACATAGATATTCAATGAAAAATAATAGATATATAGTTAAACTTGGCTTCTATTAATAAATAAATATGTTGAAACTGTAAAATGAAGACTGAAACAAACTTTCTAGAATGGTGGCGGTTTATCTCTGAGAAGAGATGTGATGACTGCACTCATTCACAAGAATATGAGTACAATGAATCTCTAAAATCATTTTTACAATAAAAATGAATGCCAAAACCCTATACATCCAAAAACCTAACCCTAGGAGATGAATCACCAAGAGTTATGTGGGCCGCATTGGGGTAAAGTTGGTACATCAACTTCTCGGGGTCTTAATTTTTGCATACGATATTTGTTTTAGGTGCACAATATCCCATTGGAAAGGTCTATCCGAGGACTACACATTAGGCTATCAAAATATAACTTTATCTACATTTTGACTCTGTTGAGCCCTAAAACTGTTGTTTAGGTCCTTAAAACGACCCCAGAATTTCAGGACCTGAAAACTAGGAAAATTGCCAAGATAAGTCATTTGGAATAGGTGGGTGGCCACCAATATCCACCTGGATCAATCCTACCCCCTTAGGAAACAATGGTATCCATTGAGTTTAGTTTCCCCATCATATGAGGAAATTTTTGTTGAATTTGGCCCTGGGTGAGCCACTTGCCTTGGTGCAAGAGCTTCCCTGCTTTGACAACCCGATAAAGTTGGATCCTCTGCTAGTGAGTTCCCTTGACCCGTGTTTCCATGATCTGATCAATGGATTCCTATTCAATGTAGTCAAGGTAGAGCTATGTTGGTGTCAACTGTTTTTCTATCTCTATGGTGCCCAATAATGGTGTAAAATATGGCCGAAGGAGATCCACATTGAACATTGGGTGCAAGCCAAGGAAGGGGGGAATGTTGAGCTCAAAATCATCGTCTCCCACATCCTTAGTGATGGTGTAAAGTTCATAGCATAGTGGAATAATCTTCTGATGGGGCCTATTGGTGACCTCTGCCGACAGTCAGAGGTCACCAATNATGGGGCCCTGTAAGGAATTCTTTCTACAAGTGCAACCAAACTTTGTCTCCCACCTGAAACTTGTGTGGCACCCGATGTTGATCATGGTGTTGCTTGTACTTGGCATTGGAATTATGTAAAATATATTGAACCTATTGGCGAATGTGATGGATTTGTTGAATGAATCGAATGTCTTTGTCAACTTCAATTTGAGCATGGGGTGAGTCTTCTTGGGTGGTCACAAGTGGTAGTGCAACATCCATGGGACCCATTGGTTGAAATCCCAACCCCACCTGAAAGGGGTTGTGGTTGGTTGAGCTATGTATGGATCTGTTGTAGTTGTGATGAACATAGAGATCTCTCTCATCCCGTGTGTGAGGGTGCTTGGAATTGTACATGTGTAGGATATGCATGATCATCTGATTAACGACCTCGGTTTGGCCATCCTTCTGGGGGTGGAAGGCAGTGGATTTGGTGAGCTTGGTGTCTAGTAGTGACCAAAGGCTCGACCAGAATGTGATGAGGAACCGACTATCCTGATATAAGATAATGGTGTTTGGTATCCAAAAATGTACCCACACTCATTCAAAGAAGAGCTTGGCAGTGGCCTCTATTAGAAAAATAGGACCGTGGAGCAATAAAATAAAGCAAATGCGGAAATAAAACATAGAAGATACACAATACAAGAGAGACACAGATTTACGTGGTTCACCTAGTGTGGGCTACGTCCACCAAAGAAATTGCTAGGTCCTTCCTTTATTATTATGCAGCAAATGAAGGGATACAACCTACATCAAAACCCGTTGTAACTTCCTCTTCTTTCTCTCACAGTCTCCTCTCTCAGAATACAATATTTTCCATCAATCATAGCCACAATACATTTCCTTCATAAAAGAGCATTGCCTTCTAGGGAAAAAAACCCTAACATAATCTCTATCGTTAGATCTGCGACCTTATAATGAACGGTCCAAATTTACAATGAAATTACAATATACATTTACAAGGCAATTTTTCATTCAGGGGCTTCGCCCCCAAACCCCTGTTGGGGGCCCGCTTGCCCCCAAACCCCCTAGCTGGGGGGATAGCCCCCTCGAACCCCGCAGAGGGGGTACCTCCCCTCTGTAATCCCCCGCATGGAAGAGTGTACATACTTCTGGGGTGTAAATACTTCATGGGGTATAAACACAACTGAAAGCAAGGACCTCTAAATCTGGAAGATAATCATGCTCCACAACCAACAATCTCCCACTTGGAGACTGATCTCAACAACTCCACTGCTACTGTATATGCTGGACTCTAAACCTTCTTGAACCTGGCAAGTTTTTCATCTTCATATTCATTCTTGAATACCAACTGAAACTGAGTAGGAACTCAATTTCTCCCTGGTTACTCCCTTTGTTAACATGTCTGCAGGATTCTGGCTAGTGTGTATCTTTTCCAACTTCAAATGTCCATCTTCTAAGGCGGATCGTATGAAGTGGTACCTCAACTGTATATGCTTATTCTTCGAATGGAAGGCTGAGTTCTTTGCAAGGTGAATGACACTCTGACTATCACAGTACAACCTGTTGTTCTCTTGCTTATTTCCCAATTCCTCCATAAACCTCTGTAACCAAATCATCTCTTTACTAGCCTCTGTAGCAACAACATACTCTGCCTCTGTTGTTGAAAGTGAAACAACCTTTTTCAGTTTCGAAATCCAACTTACTATTGTTCCACCTATAGTAAAAACATACCCTGTGGTACTCCTCCTGCTATCTTTATCACCTACCATATCTGAATCAACATATCCCTCTAGAAAAGTGTCTAAACCTCCAAAACATAATGCATGAGTAGTAGTACCTCTCAAATACCTGAAAATCCACTTTACTCCATCCCAATGTTATTTACCTAGATTGTTCATATACCTGCTCACAACTCCCACTGCATGTGCAATATCTGGTCTTGTGCAAACCATTGCATACATCAAGCTTCCAACTGTTGATGAATAAGGGACCCTAGACATGTATTCTATCTCCTCCTGGGTCTTGGGACACATTTCCTTAGTTAATTTGAAATGGCTAGCCAAATGTGTACTAACTGGTTTTGCATTCTGCATTCTAAACCTCTCCAACACCTTCTCCGTGTACTCACCCTGAGACAATGTCAATTTGAGATTTTTTCTGTCTTTTGTTATTCTCATGCCAAGGATTTTCTTTGTAGCACCCAGATCCTTCATCACAAATGAATTGGCTAATTTCTTCTTGAGCACATTTATATTCTGCATATTAGACCCTGGAACAAGCATGTCATCTACATACAATAGCAAGATAATAAAGCTTCCATTTTCTAGCCTTTTAAAATAAACACAGTGATCAGAATGACATCTACTATAACCCTGTTCTATCATAAACCTGTCA
>JASDQU011379420.1:9663-20705 GCA_032191745.1 Picea mariana | reverse complement strand
GTTGTCAAATATTGCAAACAGTGGCCATTCCTTGACAGTGCCTAGCAAATCTTAGTTCACTGACATGATTCCTCGACCAAGTTTAAAAAAACATGATTGCGGTAAAAGATCCTACAAGAAGTATAGCCACATGATGGGTCATCCATTGAACACTGCTAGTGAGTTGCTACAGGCAAAAGGTTTAGCACAATTACTTCCCAAATAGAGTAGCAGTTTGGAAGGGCATCTCAAGTATCGACAACAATAGTGCATAGTTAAACGACAACCATCTAACAGGGGAAGGTGTGAAAGTATGAAAGGGAACATCAAAACAAATAACGTAACCAGCTACTACCTCTAGGGCAGAGAGAAAGACTGCTATTACCGTTGTCCAGGGCAAAAGAAATAATATAATAGAATTCTCAAAGTTCATTCCAAAAAGACAAGGCACATAATTTTTTGTAGGGTATTGGTATTCCACATATAGCACATTTGAATTCGTACTACGATTGTATCTCCATACACCAACTAGTTATACGAACGAATTATATAAGTATGCTCCAAATGAATATATCGAAATAAGGAATAATTGCTGAAATGATAGCCAATACTGAAAATGACAAAACATCGTCAAGTTCTCAATGGAGAGTACATCTTCAGAACTAGACCATCCCAAACACTTTCACACAAGTCTCTTGGGAATCGGAGAAGCAAACGCAAGTTCAAACAAAGAATTCTGCACCCTAGTCTCCAAAACACCTTCACACAAACCTCTTCGAAGTCGATAAAGCGAACATAAGTTTAAACAAGCATAAGCACAAATGGTCAAGGAACAATGTTGAAGAGAAGACAAAGATGATGGCAAAGTAGGTGAAGATGAAAGTGATTTGACAAAGATGCCTAAGGAAAAGAGTATCGAGGATCCGCAAGAATGCTTCAAGCAAGCAACCCTAAAGTGTTGACCACAAGCCAATGGGTAAAAAAATCAACAAATGTTCCAAACACCACATGTGGAAAGGAAGCAAGGAAGGGTGCCATCAAAACTGTCAAGAAGAGATTGTTACTACATTCAATCAATTATCAGAAAGTGGTGAGGACTATACGGTTTTATAGTAGAGGAAACTTGTCAATAAGATGTTCTCAAGGAAGAGCTCAAATGTTGCCATGATCGATCATTAATCCAACCACAACTAATCCTGATAATGGGTACCGAACAAAAATACTTCCATGTACAACTCTTAATTATTGATTTGTGAGCAGAAATTTGTGGCAATAAGAATGTGGATAACTAAGTGAAGAGCAACAATGTTATTTATAAGTATGATTTGTGTGATGTCTCGTTCCCAAGAGTAGGTCAGCAGGGAGTGACTTAGTAGACTATTTGTTCCCGTAGAATATAATCAGGCACAAACATGGAACAAGAGAAGAAATAAGGGTGAATTAGTGGTTAAACGATGAATTAAGCCAAAAAGCATAGGAAAAGTCACTTAAGCTAAAGTCAACGGAGAAATAGAAGAAAAAGGTGTTGAGGGGGAGAGACTTAATTAATTAATCTCTCACCTTAGGAGGAAAAGCGCCTAGCTTAAGTGATGTCAACGGAGATTTAGATCGGGAAGAGTATAAAGGGAGGAATTCGACCTAATTCCTCATTATGTTATGATTTGATGTTGAGAGAGTTTCCAGAGGAGGAGAATCGACCTTCTATTGTTTTGTGGATTTCTGGAGGAAACCACCACCTTGATTGGTTTCGGTGTTGAGAGACACACCCTAGCCTATCGGAGATACCATCCAGGTATTTCACTATGCTATTCAGGAGTATTCAATTTTGCAGTGATTGTGCAGCGCAGCTAGTGACGACGCAAGGGTTAGAGAGGCTTTTGTGTTGTTGCACGAGACCAGGGTTTATCTTGCAGATTCCTTCCGACCCAGTTGAGGATCAACCAAGGCACATCTTTTGAGCCACCGATCATCAAATTCTAATGGTGGAAGCTCTCAGGGCGCATCAAACAGCCAAGAAGTGCGCAACTCTTGAGGAGAGACGTTTGGGGTTTCAGAGGGTATTCTGGATCTAAACCAAGGAAACCCTTTCGACCCAGTACAAAGGAGGCCAGGCCACACATTTAGAGACAAATAGCAGTGGATTCCGACGGTGCAATCACTAGGGCGCACTCACAGAGCCCAGGAGGTGCACAACACCCTAGGGGATGACAGAGATTAGAAAAATCCTCGAAGGGAATGGAAGGGTAAGCCCAAGCTAGACGATGACACCAGAGGAGAGTTGATGGGGAAGAAGTTTTGCTTCTCTTGTAGAGACGCTTGGGTCCCAAGGCATAGATGCATGGGAAAGGGACAGATCCACTACATTGAGGTGGAATCAGGCAGTGAGGAAGAGGATGAGGAGATCGGGGCACAAGAAGACAGTGAGGAAGAGGATGAGACCACACATGAGCCAGAGCGGCAGCCGAAGAAACCTTAGATACCGACAGAGGCAAGGCCCAAAAAGGAGACAAAACCTTGTAGAGAGATGAAAGGGGATACCATAGCAACCCTTTCCGGAGCACCCAGGTACAACACTCTCAGGCTCAAGGGCCTTGTACAGGGACAGTGCATGACAGCTCTAGTTGATGGTGGGGCCACCCACAATTTCATAGATGCGTCCTTAGTAGGCAGGAGGGGGTTATGCACTGAGGACTTTGAGGGATTCCACATCGCAGTGGCAGATGGATATACAATAACATGTTTGGACATGATCCCAGACCTAGAGGTCAAGCTAGGCAACTACACCCCTACGAATACCTTTTATGTAGTTGACCTATCAGATACAAATGCAGTATTAGGGGTACAGTGGTTATACTCATTCGGGGAGATTGGGTTCAACTATCAGACATTGACCATGAGCTTCAGAGACGCCAGTGGATCGAGAGTGGTACTAAGAGGTATGTCTACAGGAGCACCCCGAGCAGTGTCAACAAAGTGGATGGAGCGGATCTTCCGTCACGGTGATGTGGCTTATGCAGCAGAGTGTTTGATCACCACCCAGAAGGATTCATATGGTAGAGAGCATTACCATCCACGAATCAGGGAGCTTCTGAGCCAGTATGAGCCAGTATTTGGCCAATACCACCAGGGAAACCACCAGACAGGGGATTCGAGCATACGATTGAGTTGGAGGAAGGGGCTACATCAGTGACCGCAGCACCCTATAGGAACCCCAAGAGATTCAAGGATGAGATTGAGAAAGAAATGAAAGATTGGTTGCGATGGGGCACATCGGGCCCAACACGAGTCCTTTCGCTTCTTCAGTCGTCCTAGTACTGAAGAAGGATGGCACATTGAGGATGTGCATTGATTACAGAGCTCTCAACAAGAAAACAATCAAGAATAGGTACCCATTCCACACATAGATGAGTTGATGAACGAATTACATCGGGCAGTTTTCTTCACCAAGATTGATCTGCGGTCAGGATATCATCAGATCAGCATCAGGGAGCAGGATATAGATAAGACAGCATTTAGATGCCATTTCGGACATTTCAAGTTCTTGGTCATGCCATTTGGATTGACCAACGCACCTGCCACTTTGCAGTCTTGCATGAACCACATCTTTAGAGGGCAGTTGAGGAAGTACCTTTTGGTATTCTTCGATGACATATTGATTTATAGTAGGACATGGGATGAGCATCTGGAACATTCGGAGGAGGTCTTGGGTATTATGAGCGCACAGTCATTATATGCCAAGGAGTCCAAAGGTGAGTTTGGGATGAGAGAACTACTGTACTTGGGGCATATCATTGGTGAGCAAGGAGTACAGGTTCATCAGGAGAAGATCAGGGCCATTCTGGATTGGCCAAACCCAAGAACCTCACGGAGCTGAAGGGATTCTTTGGGTTATGCAGTTCCTACAAGCGGTTCGTCAAGAGATTTTCACAGTGGGGAGCACCGCTCACAGTTCTGACCAAGAAGGGTGCTTTTCATTGGACAAAGGAGTCACAGCAGACATTTGAGAAAATGAAGGAGGTTATGAGCACATGCCCTGTTCTTGCCCTTCTGGATTTCTCTCGAACGTTTGTTTTAGAGTGCGACACATCAGGGGTGGGGATTGGAGCAGTTTTGATGGAGGGAGGCCATCCCATTGTCTTCGAGAGCACGAAGCTCAACGAGTCGGAGAGACTCTGCTCTATTTACGACAAGGAAATGCTAGCAATCATGCATGCCTTAACCAAATTCAGGTAGTATCCGGTAGATAGCAGATTTGTAGTGAAGACTGATCACAATAGTCTCAAGTATTTCCTGGATTAGAAAGACCTTAGTGAGAGACAGCAAAAGTGGGTCTCGAAGATCCAATCCTTTGACTTTGACATTGAGTATGTTAAGGGAAAGAGGAACATCGTAGCAGATGCCTTGTCCAGGAGGCCAGCAGGGTGTTCGATGATGGATATTTGCACAGATTGGAAAGCACATTTGTTGGTGGAATACTCCAAAAACAAATTTGCTTGTGAGGTGATGGATGGACAAATAGTTGATGATAGATACCGAGTACTATACGATGTCATTTTCTACAAGGACCGGATCTACTTGGTTCGAGAATCTACCTTGAAAGGGAAGATTTTGAAGGTGTGTCATGATTCGCCTGCAGTTGGGCATCAGGGGTACTTCAAAACTTACAGGCAGATCAGGGAGAGATTCTCATGGAAGGGTCTCAAGGATAATGTACTGAAACACATCCGGGAGTGCACGACTTGTCAACAGAACAAGTCCGAGCAGACACACCCCGCGGGGTTACTTCAGCCTCTACCCATTCCGGAGCAGAAATGGGAGAGCATTTCTATGGACTTCATTACAATTCTTCCTCGAGTGCAGCGCAGGGACTGTATATTTGTGGTGGTCAACAGACTGACCAAATTTGCACATTTCTTTGCCATACCCACGAACTACAAGGCCATACAAGTAGCAAAGTTATTTTTCAGAGAGGTATTCTAATTGCACAATTTACCTAGGAAGATAGTCAGTGATAGAGATGGACGCTTCATCAACGCGTTTTCGCAGGAGCTCTTTCAGTTGGTGGGCATAGAGCTAGCCACAAGTACCAGCTACCACCCACAGACAGATGGACAGACAGAGATTGTCAACAAATGGATGGAGGGGTATTTGAGAAACTATGTGGGGGGGCAACACCGCACATGGGTGAGTATTATAACAACACGACTTACCATATGTCTATCAGGATGTCACCATTTAGAGCATTGTATGGATACGATGCACCCTCTTTTGTGGAGACTGTGTTTGGGGATAGCAGGGTCCCGAGGGCCAAAGACTGGGTGGAGGAGAGTCAGAGGATCCTACGGGCACTGAAGGAAAATTTGCAGGCAGGTCAGAACCAGCAAAAAATCTATCCAGACAGGCAGAGGATAGAGCGAAGTTTTGAGGAAGGGTACTTGGTTTTTGTGCGGTTACAGCCATACAGACAGTCCTCCTTGAAGAGGAGCAGAGCAGAGAAGCTGAAGCCTAAATTTTATGGGCCCTACAGAGTCATCAGGAGGATAGGCGAGGTGGCATATGAGCTAGAGTTACCGAAGGATAGCAAGATTCACAACATATTTCACGTTTCTTGCCGTAAAAAGACAGTGGGATAGCAAATCATCATTTTAGAGGAGTTGCCACCCTTGGATGAGGAGGGTTAGTTGGAGCTAGTGCCGGAGGAGGTGCTCGAGCAGAGAGAGTGTAGATTGAGGAGAAAGGTCATCAGGGAGTGGTTGGTTAGATGGAGGGGAATTCCAACGGAAGATGCCACATGGGAGGGAGAGCATAAACTGCAGCACCCAGGATTGATGTTGCTTAAGCACAAGCAATCTCGGGAAGGGAGGACAGTGATGTCCCGTTCCCAAGAGTAGGTCAGCAAGGAGTGACTCAGTAGTCTATTTGTTCTCGTAGACTATAGTCAGGCACAAACAGGGAACAAGAGGAGAAATAAGGGTGAATTAGTGGTTAAACGATGAATTGAGCCAAAGAAGCACAGGAAAAGTCACTTAAGCTAAAGTCAACGAAGAAATAGAAGAAAAAGGTGTTGGGGGGGAGACTTAATTAATTAATCACTCACCATAGGAGGAAAAGCACCTAGCTTAAGTGATGTCAACGGAGAATTAGAACGGGAAGAGTATAAAGGGAGGAATTCGACCTAATTCCTCATTATGTTATGATTTGATGTTGAGAGAGTTTCTAGAGGAGGAGAATCGACCTTCTGTTGTTTTGTGGATTTTTGGAGGAAACCACTACCTTGATTGGTTTCGGTGTTGAGAGACACACCCTAGCCTATCGGAGATACTATCCAGGTATTTTACTGTGTTATTCAGGAGTATTTAGTTTTGCAGTGATTGTGCAACGCAGCGAGTGAGGGCGCAAGGGTTAGAGAGGGTTTTGTGTAGTTGCATGAGACTAGGGTTTATCTTGCAAATTCCTTCCGACCCAGTTGAAGATCAGCCATGGCACATCTTTTGAGCCACCAGTCATCAGATTTTGACGATGGCAACTCTCAGGGCGCATCAAACAGCCAAGAAGTGCGCAGCTTTTGAGGAGGGATGTTTGGGGTTCCAAAGGGTATTCTGGATCTGATCTGAGGAAACCCTTCCAACCTAGTACAGAGGACGCCAGGGTGCACATTTCGAGACATATAGCAGTGATTTTTCGACGGTGGAATCACTAGGGCGCACTCACAGAGCTTTCAGAGTCAGATCTTAAGTCCGATAGTTACCAGGAGCAGCCTAGAGGCCAGGGCGCTCAGTTTGGGACAGTGTCTAGGAGAATCTGTCAAGTATAGCCACTAGGGCAATGTTTCTAGTGTTTGCAGCAGTTGTCGTGAGTTTCTGGAACTGTATTTTGTCAATCTATTCATGCAAGCRCAGATCTGCCTTCATCTTCTGTTCAYAGGTATTTTGTAGTAGTTGCTTTGTATTCCAATGACGATCCATGAGATCTAACTGAAGATTATTTCTCTGCTTTCAGCATATCATTGTATTTCCTGCTTTTTCCCTCATAATACATATGATTGAGATGGTGTTTGTCCTTATTTTACATGCATCGTATATACTACTTAAACATTAATTGAATGAAACACACATGCGAATATCACCAAGCATGATAAACAACTAACTCAAACGCATCCAGAAACCCCCAGAGTATCAGATCTGAGGGACAAAACATTAGTTCAGCAGTAGATATCCAGATCAGCTGGATCAGGGATATTTCAATTTGGATGTCAATATAGCTTTGGTATGGATGATTGATTTGGTTTTGACTAATCAATAGGTGTAAGATCTGGTTTTGATTGATCAAAAGGTATACATTGTAGTTCCACTAGATACATAGTAAAGGAAGTAGGTTATTATATTCAATCAATTATAAAAAAGAGCGGTGTGCATTATCCAATATTTCATGAGAATTGCACATGTGATTTTCATCACATGACTCAAAGGTTTGCAAGGTAGCATGGTGATTCTAGCCTTCCCCTACCCCCGCTCCCGAAGCATGCTCGCAGAGGGAACTTTCAGGAAGCGCCCTTGGGAGCGTGCGTCCTAAACACTCCCTTTTGGAAGCATTTTTCAATAGCATGCTCCCTTAGGAAAAAATGCTTCCTGCCCATTTAGGGAGTGCTCAGGGAGCGTCACTCCGAGAGTGCTCCCTGCCCATTTAGGGAGCGTTGCTCCCAGAGTGCTCCCTGAACGCTCCCTGTCCACTCCCTCGTGATGGGGCAGATTCATCTTTTTTTGGGGTGTTTGGGAACCAAGTCAAGGTTCCAATGGCTTCAAAAGGCATGGCTAGGGTTTGTTAGGATTAAAACACTCACTCACTCCGTTTTTCTCTCATTCTATTTCTCATTTCACTCATCTTTGCTAGGAGGGTTTTGAGTGGGCTTCTTGCTAGTTCTTGAGGAGATTGAAGGTTGCTATAAGGAGAGTGAAGGGAAATTGGAGAACTTGGAAGGATTATTGAAGACTACCATAGGGAGATTGGAGAGCTTGGAAAGGAGATTGAAAGATGCCATTTGTGAGAGCTTGGGAGGGAGATTGAAGGTTTCCATAGTCATATTCAACCACCATTAGAGAGCTAAAGAGATAGACTCTTAAGCCCATTCTTGTTTTGCTTTTTTTTAATTCCATGTGTTGTAAACTAATATATTATTCTATGTTGAATATTTGAATGTTTTCTTCTCTTGCTCTTTCCCATTTCTCCTCTATCATTCTAGTGCAAGTAGCAAGTTATGTTAGTTTTTGGGGTAGCTAGGACAAGTACTTCAGCATTAGCAATGTCTAGCATGCGGAGGTGTTCGAGCGACACTCTCTAGATCTTTAACTTTATAATTGCATTTATAAAGTTAATGTGGCTTTTATTTAATGACTAAAGTGACTTTTTATAAAGTTGAGTGACTTAAGTGATTTAAGTCATCTCAACGAGAGATTAAATCACTGTTGAGTTTTGGTGTACCTTGGGAAGTGGTCCCCTTGTGGTTTTGGGTCTCTAACCACAAGAGGGAAATATTTGTGACTATGTACCTTGTACTTTATGTCTAATTCCACATTGACTTCACTTAAGTCAAAAAGGTGAACTTTTGTCACTTAAGGCAAAAGTGACATTTTATTTACTAAGTGGGTGAATGAAGGGACATAAAGTGAACTTAGGAAACTTAACCCAAAGTGGGTTTCTAAGTGAGATTCTTTTGGGATGATCTCACCCATTGATTAGATGTGGCTTGGAGTGATCTAGGCCATCCATCTTTAGGTTTCCTTATGGATTGTTCAAGAGGGGTGCATAGGCTCATGAGAGGCTCATTCAATCACTTGTTCACTTGGAGAGTTTGAGAGAGAGCATTGAGATGAGAATGGATGCTATGGATGAGGGAAGCTTGGGCGCCTACTTTCATGGAGGGCTCATGGAGGCATTGACCCTCTGTTATTTGTGTGAGTGTCTTTGCTTTGAGGAGGGCACACTCTTGGAGGAGGGCGCATGCTTAGCAGGCACTAGCATTACTTGGATGATCGTAGATCTGACAAATTCAGTGTGGAGGTAGCACACAACAGCTTGTTTGTGTGCAAAGGATTCTTCATCGATCGGAGGAGGATCAAGGGCACTTTAGTTCAGTGAGATAGGCAACAAAGGGAAGAGGGTGCATTTCTTCTTGGAACCATTAGCAAGGCTTGTGAGGAGCTTACTACTTGTACAGGTTCCATTGTATTTGCCTACTTGCTGTATCTCATGCTTTAGAAATCACTTATATACACTTTCATTCTAAATTGGTTTTCCCCCGGGGGGGTTTATCCAGGGTAATGTTGACCAAAAATACTTGTGATCATTTTTCATGTATGCTTAGTGTTTAAATCAGCAGTAGGAACTTGTTAAGATCCTAGAGGAGTGCTATATGTTTTGAGGTTTTCATGTGCTAACACTTGGTTACTAAAACTACTTGCAAGGGCACCTTAAAAGAGCATATAACCATTAGTTGGGGGCAGAATTCTTGGCAAAAGTATACAGACTTGTTTGCTGTCCTAAAACGCAGCAAAGAACAGATTTGGATACCAAACTTAGAGCCCAACAAGAGGTCATAAGACAAGCATGTTGGGCAGCCCTCATAGTTCCTCAAAAATCTACAATCACAACCGTCGATCTTGGAAAGCCAAGATCTAATCTTGACTGTTGAGATCTTAGGGTTAGGGATTTGGTCATTGAGAGAGTATAAAAGCATATCTAAGGAGAGTGAGAGGCACACACTGAGAGAGAGTGAAGAGATTTCACTAAGTGGGTGAAGAGAGTTCATCAAAGTGTGAATGAAAAGGGCTGAGGAAAGGGGCAGCGAGAGAGATAACAGTTAGGTGGGATAGGCTATCGCTGCATTGTAATCCTCTAAAGGACCATTATCCCAGGAAGGGAGCCCAATAATAATAAAAGAAGATCTGGTTTTCCCGCAATGGTTTTTCTGTAGATTTTTGAGGAACTAGAAGGCTTCCCAATAGATCTGTCTTTGACCTCTTGTTGGGCTCTAAGTTTACTCAATCAAATCTGTCCTTGCTGCTGTTTTAGGACAGCAAACAGGTCTGAAATTTTCTGCAAAGAATATTGCCTTCAAACTAATGGTTATATGCTCTTTTAAGGTGCCCTTGCAAGTGTTTTAGTCACTAAGTGTTAGCACATGCAAACCTTAAAACATATAGCACTCCTATAGGATCTTTACAAGCTCCTACAACAGATTTAAACACTAAGCATACATGATAAATGAACACAGGTATTTTTGATCAACATGACCCTAGATAAAACCCCCCAGGGAAAACCAGTTTAGAATGAAAGTGTATATATGTGATGTCTCAAGCATGGAAAACAACAAGTAAGCAAATACAATGGAACATGTACAAATAGCAAGCTCCTCTCAAGCTTTGCTAGAAGGTTCCAAGAAGGATGAGCTCAAACAAGTGTGCCCCCCTTCCTTTGTTGGCTCTTCCACTTAACCGATGTGCCCTTGATCCTCCCTTGGCTGTTTGCAAAACCCTTGCATGCAAATCTCTTTTTGTATGTTGTCCCAAACATCCACCAATCAGATCTACAAAAGCTCAATAACTGCTAGTCCCTGCTAAGCTTGCTCCCTCCACCAAGCAAGAACCCTCACCACAAAAAAAACAGGCCCTAAGCCTCCTTGCGCCCTCCATAAAAGATGGTGCCCAAGCTCTCCTCTCGCAATGCTTCCATTCTCATCCTCTTGCTCCTCTCCAAACTCTCCAAGTGAACAAATGAGTGAATGAGACTCCAAATGCCCTATGCGCCCTTCTTAAGGAATCATAAGGAAACCTAAAAGATGAATGGCTAGGATCACTCCAAGCCATCTCTAATCCATGGTTGAGATCTCTCAAAAAGAATCTCAACTCAAAACCCACTTTGGGTTAAGTTTCCATAGTTCACTTTATGTCCCCCAGTTCACCCACAAAGAGAATTAATAGTCACTTTTGCCTCAAGTGACAAATTTCACCCTTTTGACTTAGGAAAATATCAAAGTGAAATTAGGCATAAAATATAAGGCACAATGG
>JASDQU011379418.1:24471-37236 GCA_032191745.1 Picea mariana | reverse complement strand
AACAATTGGTGACAATTTGATACATTTTTTACATTGTAATATGAATTTTGAACCTACTCATATGAATTGTGCTATATCTGTTGATATACATGTTAACTAGAGTTTTTCTACAACATTGATATCTGCTTGGTCCATATATAGGCATAGTGGTTAAAACTGTGGAATGTAATCTTGATTGGTTGCAAATCTATTATAAAATTATTGTAGTATATTGCTATCTTGACAATCCATTATATACTTAAATGTGTCATGGATACATGTTAGAGTTTCATCTATAAACCTTTCTTCTCTATCAAATGATGATAACTAATCACATGGATATGAATTTGTGAAAAAAACACATGCTTTTGTGCCTATCATAATCTACATTGAATACTTCATATTGCATGGTAATTGGTTAATTAATGATGAGCAATGGTTCATTGATGTGATACATTGAATGTTCATGAAATAAATATTCACTTCCAAGCATTCATTGAGAATTGTCTTCTCTTTCTAATATTGATTTATTCCTTTAGAGAAGTCAGTCCGAGTCAAAGAAATTCCTTTTTCTCACCCATCCAAAATACAATGATGTGACCTAGTTTGACCTTGTATGAAAAACCTCCTTAGGTTAAAAACCCTATCCTAGAAATGTATAGGCAAGGACGCTAAGGTGGAAATCAATGACTTGCCTATCTGTTGCCCCATGCTCTCCCTTGCAAGTTAGGAGTTTTTCTTGGAAAGAGTTTGAGCGGTAACAACACCCAAGCATGGAATATATACCATGAGGTTCATTCATTATAGATGAAAGTAAAATTCAATAGTGGAATTTGAACACCAATGTAAAATAACTATTATGAGGCATTTCATAGTTGATAAGTTACAAGGGATTAGATTTTGATGTCCTCAACCTGCACTTTAGGTTTTCACTCCATAACTTATGCTATGGAACATTTACATCACTTTAAAGGTTTCTATTCATAATCAATATCATGTGGTGGACAAAGATAATGATGTTAGCGAAAAAGTGATATAATTAAGATCTAATAAATTGCATAATTGTTAGGTGAGATGTGCATGCAATAATGTGGTAGGAATGGTATTAACACAATGGGAATTCGAGAGGTTACTCAACATTCAAGTCGGTATAATGTGGCACATTTCCACCCTTCGAAGATTTAATATTCTAGGCATGGTCTCGAGTAATTTTACCCCATTTATAGCATCTTGGAATATGGAGGAAGTATGCACTTTATTTTTAGATTATCCACCATGCTCAAAAGACACATGGAAGGAACTTCATGATGTGATTATGATTACCAATGAAATATTAGAACAACAAACATATAATTTCAAAAGACATGGATTATAATGGTATGTCGCACAATTTACTACCAAACAAATGACATGTTAAAGTTTGTTAATAGTGGCACTTTTGAAATGATATTTCAAACTCTACTAATTCAATGAATCGTTGGGATACCAAAGACCAACAAGCCAATTTTTCTTGGGAGATCTACCTTGTACTATAAAACCATACCTATATATACTAGGAATTTCCTCCATATTAGCACTAATGCATCAATTTTGCGGTTTTAACTCCAAATTCCATAGATGGTTAATGAAAGGAGGTTTGAAAAACATGCCAAGTGGTATCCAAAGTCTTTGTAAAGAACCAATGCAAATCCAAATCATTGATTGCACCATACATCTATAGACAACATGGTGTAGTACCCTATGTCTTGTAATCAAAGTCATACATCAAAAGTATTCACATTACAACATATCTACAAATGTATTAAATACTAATAGACATTACACACAATCCATTACCAAATTAAAATCATAGAAAATACATCATAATAAAAATGTTTGTAAATTGTATTGAATCAATGACCAATGCTCTTAGGCCTCATTACATTCACAAAGCCTATTCATTGTTCTCTAGAATCCACAACAACCAACAATACAAAAACCAAATCAATAGAGAGACAGAGGCCCTTTTTTCATTCACAAACTTCGTATCTATGCTTGTGATCCTTGGATTTTGGCCTTCTAATTACACTAATTGGTTTAATTCCAAACACAATTCTTCATATTCCAGGGGTTTACATCAATTCACTAGGAACAAGAACTTACATTACGAAATTTGGCTAAAATGTCTCATTAAATGCACTCCTTTTATAATGAAAACTTTGTGTTCATATGAGGTACTCCAACATAGTATTCATACAACCCCTCATGCTTAGAATGCATGAAACAATGATGAATTTGCATTAAATTGCTCAAAAATCCATGTTTGTTGTTAAAATAGGGTACAATTTTATATTAGAGGGATAAAAATAATGCATGCTAGGAATTACACAAGTGTCCTTTGAGAAAGTTAAAATTGATTTCGGTAGTGTACCACCTTGTCGAAAAAACCTGTATCTCAAGATTTACTAATTCACCCACATGTTGAGACATGTGTGTCATACACCTTGCAATGATGTAGTAGAACAGAGAAAATTTTCAGTGTTGTAGTTGATAAGAGAATACTTGCAATGTTGTAGTTGAGAAAAGAATACTTGCAGCATTTTAGTAGAGAAAATAATACTTGCAAAGAAATGATAGAGAGAAGTCCCAGGGAATAACCTACTGGTAGTTTCTAGTATGTAGAAATGGTGAGCTATAAATGGTTTATGGTTTTACTATGCCTATTTATTGAGTTCTGGGGCTAGATGAAATCACAAAGTGTGAGTCTTATATTATTTTTATTGTTACACATCAAATTTTCACACCTAGGTACCTCACCCTAAGTGTCGCAAGTGTCGTAAAAGTGTTATATGAACCTTGCTAAGTGTCGCAAATGTCGTAAAAGTGTTATATGAACCTTGCTAAGTGTTGCAAGTGTCGTAAAAGTTTTATATGAACCTTGCTAAGTGTCACAAGTGTCGTAAAAGTGTTATATGAAACTTGCTAAGTGTCGCAAGTGTCGTAAAAGTGTTATATGAACCTTGCTAAGTGTCACATATACCTCGACACCATGAAATAGCATATGTCAAAATCCCTAGTCAATGTGGAGGAGAAATGTATTATATAAATGTACAAATACCATGTGCACATGAATTATTATTAATATTCATGAAAAGGAAATTAATTTAGTGTGAGAATCCACCTCAGATTTGGTTTTCTATTTTTTAGGGGAGGTTGAGGATCTCATGGATAGTTGAAATATTTCCTCCTTAAAATCCCTGGGAGATATTTCCTCCCTAAAATCCTTGAGAGATATTTCCTCCCTAAAATCGTTAAGAGATATTTTCTCCCTAAATATCTTAGAGAAATATCTTAGAGATCCCATTTTAGTGGTTTTTAGGGAGGGAATATATTTTATTTTCTCACTGAAATGGGATCTCTAAGATATTTTGGGAGAAAATATCTCTTAAGGATTTTAGGGAGGAAATATCTATCAAGGATTTTAGGGAGGAAATATCTCCCAAGGATTTTAAGGAGGAAATATTTCAACCATCCATGAGATCCTCAACCTCCCCTAAAAAATAGGAAACCAAATGTGAGGTGGATTCTCACACTAAATTAATTTCCTTTTCATGAATATTAATAATAATTCATCTGCACATAGTATTTGTACCTTCATATAATATATTTCTCCTCCACATTGACTAGGGATTGTGAAATATGTTATTTCATGGTATCTAGGTGTATGCGACACTTAGCAAGGTTCATATAACACTGACACTTGTGACACTTAGGGTGAGGTACCTAGGTGTGAAAATTTGATGTGTAACATTTATACTGCCAAAATTTCTCTATAATTATACTATTACTGACCACTCGTGTTGAGAGTGCATAGACTATGTATTGTAACCATTTAGTTGTTAAATAATACATTGAGTGTGCTTTAGAGTGTGGATTTTTTCTCTCGAAATGGTTTTCCCCAAGAAATCTTTTTATTTATTTCTTTGTTGCAACTGTATTGTTTTTAGCTTCTACACATTCTTCTCTTGTAGATTAGTGTAGGAAGCGTATTCCACACTTTTGCTTTCTTTCATTTGGTATCAGATCCTGAGAAGACATTGGTTCTTAATGAGTTCGTGGTTGCTTTACTCTTAAAATAGGTGAGGTGAAAATATTTATAATCCACCAATGAAGCCTTGGTTTTTCATGGGATATCAAAGGAGAAAGGAAAGAAGAGAGAAAATGGTAGATCCAAATCCCATGGGAGACATAAGTATCCTAGAAATTCCAAGGAAAAATGTTCCAATTGCAGCAAGGTCGGGAATTCCATAAGGGATTGAAAGAAAGAGAAGAAGAGTATCATAGCTTCTCCTTCTAAATATATAAATAAGGGTTTCATAGCTACATCCTCGACTTCAATGGGAACATGATGAGTATTAAGAGTATGATAAAAGGAATACAAGTGGTATTCAATGGTATTGACATTGTTCCCAGAAAACTTGGGTAACCATTTATCAAATTTGTTAGGCATGCTATGAGAATACCGTTGAATCCCATACATGTCCAATGCCTTGTAGGAATGGGTAACCCATGGTTGTAAATCCATTGGAATTTCTTCATGAGGATGGGAAAGTGAGATCTTATAGTAGGATAATTTGGAGGAATTCTTCTTCTCTTATAATCTTTAGGAGGATTAACATACCTCTAAAAATTTCTTTGGTTGGTACTTACAACCATTAGGATCAATTTTTGTGGAGTCACTAGATGAGAACACAAGGTTAGGCTTTAAGATATGCTCATCAAAAGAAGGTTGAAGTATAGACTTCATATTTTACAAGGATAATGACTCAAATATCCTCGACAATGGCACAAACATTTTACCACACAATCTTGCACCAAGTGCAAAGCCTTCACAAGGCACTAAGACAAGTGGAACATGGAATATGTCACCATTTTCACCTACGAAACAAATTCTCTCTCTCTTTAGTGAAAGAATAGTATCCAACATAATGGAAGCTTCCTCGGTAGCCTATGCAAATACCTAGGAAAAACATAATCGAGTCTAGGCCCCCCTAGGGTGACTACTCACATTACCACCAAGATGAATATAGACAAAGTAATAGAGAGGTGGTGGATAAAGGAAATTTCCAGATTTAAAGTGTTGAAGATTCAAGCTGGATAGAGAGGCTTTCCAATTCAATTATGAGTTCAATAGGGTCCCCAAACACTAGAAATTAAGAAAAGGTCTAATACTGAGATAAATATTGCAAGTAATATGTGAAATATTAGTCATAAAGTAACTGATAATAGTAGTAAAGAAATTTATTACAACAGTAAAATAGTCAATTTTCAACAATAAAATGATATCCCTTTGACCATGAAATGATACAGTAATTTATAGGGCTAGAAACTAGGTTGAATTAGGGTTTTTATTGCCAAGAAAAGTAGAAAATTAAATTGTAAAAATCATCCCTAAAAACCTAGACATTTTTCCTTATATGGTTGTAATAACACTTCATAAAATTAAATTAGGGTTTTAGAAATGTAGTTTAGGTCAATAGTGTGCCTAAACACCCTAGAAATCTTGGTTTCTATGGCTGAAAATGAAATTTTTAGCAAATAAACCCTAACCCTAACCCTAAAGTAGTAATTTTCAACAATAATGATTGACTATTATGGAGAAAAAGACTAGTGCCTACTATTTTGGGCATATGGGGTCAAAAAAAGATCAATGTTTGGGAGAATGAAGTAGAAAATTTTAGGGTAAGGATTAGAGGTTTTCCACTACTAACCCTAGGAAATCCTCCTAAAATGTTAAAGGATGATACAAGGGAATATTCCTCCACTAGTAAACCTTCCAATGATTTTGACAAGAAGGGTTTGTTCAAAAATATCCAAGAGGATGAAGAACCACCACTAGAGAAAAAACATCAATATAGAAATGAATTATTAAACAAAACCACAAGATGAAATGACAACACTTACTCAAAACACCTCTCATCCATCAAAACCCCAATTTCAATGTCATCCAATTAGTAGAATATCCATCAACATAGCTCCCAAAAAAGTGTCCCTAGTTAACCATCCATAGAATTCTTCATGAAAGATAACAATTCATAATAGAAAAGTAGTGATAAACATCCACAAGTATCAATGATTTGAAATTTACAATTTCTTCTCCTATTTATATGAGAGATATAGCACCATTTTCACACAATACAAGCCCTAAAATCATAAATAATGCCTTTTTCTCTCATAAACCCTAGAGATAAGAAAACAATACATAAAAAATCCATGATACATGAGTGGATAGGTCTCTAAGACCCCCAATGATTCCTCCAATACAAAGTTACCTAGCTCAAAAGTCAAATCGTTGCACGACTAAGTTCTCCAGAACTCACATGCGTGGCACATATGGTCTCAAGAAGGAGACCACTCACTCAAAAGTTGCATAAAGATGCTCAAAAGTGAAACATTTTCATGAAAGGGTGCAACATTTCATCTCCAAGGGGTGCCTAAAGCCTCCAAAAGGTGTGGCATCATCAAAATGTGCGATGTCATCATCAAGAAACCCCAAAATGTCATCTCAAGGTGCTCATCATCAAGAGGTGCAACGTCCCATCATCCAAGTGGAAATTCCCATCATCAAAGGGTGTCATTATGTATGGAAATGTGCCACATCATCTCTCCAAGTACAACTCCATTGAGAAAAGGTCCAATGTACTCCATGGAAAGTGAAACATCCCATCAATCTATCCTCACCATATAAGGAACGTCCCATTATCAATGACCTCAAGGTCATGTCCATGTGTGTTAGGGGGTCCCATGAATGGATCCATGTGATAAAAACCCCCAATGTCCTCTTGGAAGTTTCAAATGACATATCTCAAGTGATGGGGATGGACTCCATAAAAGTGGGGTAGTGGCCCCTCAACATCCTCCAAATGTCCCAAGCATCACCCAAGCATGTGCAATCATCATCGAGGATGGGGATCATGTGGTCCAAGATGCATCATGAATATCAAAGGCAAGCTACACAATCCAAACACAACATATAAAGTGAGTCATGTTAATACAAGATCCATTAGATATTTCTCACAAAATATCCTCTTCAAACTTCACATTAGCTTACAAAATTATAGTTTTTCTAATTCTAGGTATGGGAGGGTCATTATTACCCCGTATTAGGTGTGTTGGTACTAAGAACAAGAGGCATGTCCTAGGGAACCCATCAAGGAGTATGTCTAATGGAAGTGGCATGGATTTGGTTTACTTCATGGGGTGGATGTCATTGACATGCAAGGCCATGTATAATAGTCATCCTCATGATATATTTTGTAGAGGGAGCACTTAGGCAATGGGGTACCCTTTCCTCAACATTGTGTCTTTCCAAATCCTTGTTTGTATTTTTATTTGTAGCTTTAACGTCTTTTGTATTTTGACATTTTATTTGCTAAGTCCTTAAAATATTGTTGGCAGCCAATTCAATTTTTTCTATTGTCCTATAAGCTGCCTACACCTATGTCTTCCGAACTTCAAATTTTCGTCGCATTTTTCAAATAGACGATATTTTCATTTCTTGCGACACTTACAAATTTGTTAAGTTTTCACGACAGTAAGCATGAAAACTCCTCCATCGCTATTTGAACTGTCATTATCTTTTTATCGATATTTTCTATGACATTTACCTTTGGTTTATTGTTATGTGGCTAAAAGGATTTTCGAACTATGCCTATTTGGACATTCTTATATTTGCATAACTTGATTTTATTAAACTTATGAGGCATTGAGCATGTCGGTTTATACTTGATTTTATGAATTGCATAAGGGTCATGATTTATTTTTGTTTTTATATATAATGTGATCTTTATGATAATATTTTTATGGCTCTTGGCTTGTAAAGTTTATAAATATCGATTGGCACAATGGTTTAAAACTTTTGATTAAACATTTATACAATGGCGCATGGTTAATATTTGGGGTTGATTTTACATTGAATGACATTGGTTTGAAAAAATATGGTTAATGGCGCGTTGGCATATTACTCACCGTTTGATTCTTTGGTTGGCAAACGATTGGTTTTGAACTATGCTATGATTGTTTGAACAGAGGTCGGACTTGGCGGTTGTACTTTACCATAACTATTGTGCATGGTGGTGAATAACTCCACCACCCTCGCATGCGCACATTAATGCTCTCCCCTTTGATCGTTCATTGTTGTTAGACCAAATGACTCTGCTCCTGTGCGTTGGTAAATTCGAACCAAACCCTTACCATGTGCTCGCACCATGGCCCCAGTCGTCTGAGCTGAACCCAATGGGAGGCAGGCCCTGTTGATGTTCGACAGTGCCCGCAGTGACCTCGAGGAAATTGGGTGGCTTCCATTTATACAAAAATTCTAGGGTTTTAACCTCTGCATAGCTCAGCAATTTGCTTTGACCTTTGATGGCTGTCGAGCCAAGGTCACCGATGTTCAATTTGAAATTGATGAACATTTTCTCAGTTTGGCTACGGGTTTGCCTGCCACTGGACAACGATGGTCCAAGAATTGTAAAGTAGAAGAGGTCCCGTGGACACTGCTCTTCCAGTCACGGAAAATCACCTCCTGTGATAAAGGTTTTCCAGTAACGATGCTTAAACAATGTTGGCATGATTTATTGATGATAGTCAAACAGTTTATCACCTACGAAGGTCGGTACAGGTTTGTTTTCTTACACCACCTTCGTTTGCTTATGGTTTTTATGGGTTATGAGCTCAATATGCCCTATTACTTGCATAGAAGCCTATTTAAAATGTCAAAGAAATACAAAAGGAACCAGGCTGATAGTAGCCTTTTTCATTATGGGTTAGTTAAGATTGTTGTGGTCTACCATTTGAGTCTGCGCGAAGATTTTTGGAGCAGTTTCATGGCTCGCAACGGTTTTGAGGATTCGAACCCTCCACAGGTTGACAAACCTGTGGTGAGCAAGGACAAGTCTATACCCCCGGTACCCTACAGGCTCCTGCTACCTAAACCCTTGCCCGACTCACATATCGACCTACCCCACACTGTGACTAAGAACGCTGAGACTATGGGAAAGAAGCCCAAAGCAAAACCCACTGTAAACGCCAAAGGAAAAAAGAATGCCCATATAATTTCGTGAATGGCAAGAAATAAGCGAAAACCCCCTGTCAAACCTAACCCTATCGTGTTGAGTGAGGACTCCGATTCAAAAGTGGAGCGTTTCTGAGCTAGTGAATACCCCTATTCACAAGGTTTGTGTGCCGAACCCTCGTATGACTTTGTGAAAAACCTACCCCCCTGCCTACAAAATGACCCTAACTACCCAGGCATTAAGATGCCTTGTGAAGCCCCTGGTCATTTATCCAAACCCTCTCCTGCTCTGTCTAAATCTACAGTGCCACCCTGTGATCAATGCAGCTCGTGGTTAGAGAGATATTATCTTGATGTGTTGATTCTACAGTCAAGAATTCACTCTTTGGAGGACCAAGTTGCACTTCTTACCAGTCAAAATGCTAAGTTGCAAGCCGCTGATAAAAAACAAAGGACGATAGGCTCCATCTTGTTTAAAAATGTGGAATCAGCTACAACGGTCGTGAATTCTAAGTTGGCATAATTTGAGCAGCCTCACACAGGTATGTTTCGATATCGCTTGTTTATATAATGAGTTCGAATTTGGTTGTGGATTGGCTCTGTTAACAACATTGATTGGCTCTATCACATTGTATGCACTCTGTACATAGCTTTGCTTTAATTAATGGAAGTTTGTTTTCCCAGTTTAGCTTCGATTGGATTTTCTTCGATTTGATTGATCTTGGTGTGGATTTGATTTGTTTGATTTAGTTAAAGTGAATGCTGTGCTGTCAATTGAAGTCGTTTGTATCTATTCTAGACAGGAGTTGTTTCTCATATTTCAATTTTAAACACAATCACATTTCGATTCGATTTGGTTATAATTTATACGATATGATTAGCAACAATTTTGATAGGATTAATTGTTACAGTTTTATGTCTCATATGATTTTAACCAACAGGAATACAATTCGGATTATTTTCAATGTGATTCTATACAAATTCACCCAAATCATGAATAGATTCAATTCATAACAACTATGCTATAAAATCCGCCGGTTAATTCGTATTGATTTGCTATTAGTTCCACCATGCTATCAGTCGAGTTCATATTGCAATGAATATGCTGTTTGAATTTGATTCGTAGAACGAGTTTGACTATATCCAGATTCACGATCTATTTCCATATTAAACTCAGTCGTGATTTGTTTTGATTATTTGCCTAGTTTGTAACTATAACTTATGTTGATTCTATTAAGATTGCAATCACAATAATTCGATCATGTCTATTGACTATGCAAGGATCAATCACAAATTTGATTGGGTCGATGTTGTTATGTATGATTTCGTTTACACATAATCGAAACAATTTTTCCATCTGTGTATTCGATTAAACGATGTGAATCTTTTGCTATTTCATTATAGCTATAACAAGTGGAAAATGGTTGTGTTGGATTAGATCGTATCACATACGATATAACTTTTTATCGATTTCATTTGGATATGAAACAGTTTTGTCACTGTTTGACCCGATTTTATGGTAACAGAGAAACAGAGTATTCTTACCCCTATTTTCAATTGAATCGCTTTTGATTTTGTTTAATCTTGAATGATAAAATCATTTGAATCTCAAGTGATTCATTTTAAATGATCATTAGAATAAAATTGGTTTTAATTATTTTAAAAGAGTTGATTTGATTTTGATTCTGATCCTGTACGTTATTTTAGACTAGCTACAGAATCAGATGATTCTGTAGCTAAGTCTGTAAGATTATATTTTTATTGTTTTGCTAATAAAATATCTTTCTAATTTGTTATTATTGTTCTATTGCAGATGAATTCGAAATTGCAGTGTATTTGATGAGCAGTTAGAGGATATTTGAGATATTTTACTTGCATTTTGATTTCCTAGTTTAGTTGATTTTGGGAATATCTTCCCAGATTATGTAAACAGTTTGATACTATACACAGGGAGGTTTTACCCTGTGGAGAAACTTATAAATACTTATTATTTTTGTAATAATGATATCCTCATTCGTGGGAGAACAAGGATATGGAATTTTAATATAGACTGAGACAGAATTTGATATTCTGCTACAGCTTTAGCTTTTCATGATATCAATATTTTGTTTTATGTTTATGTGTATCTATTTGCATTTGGTTAATGATTGCTTTAGCTATCTTAATCTTATTGCAAATGATATGATTTAATCACGATAATCCATATTTGATTTCTTCCAAGCATTTAAAAAACATAGCAATTTCTTAGTTCAGTTTGTGAATGACAGATTTCTCTCATTCATAAGTTGGATTATTAAGTATAAGTTTTTTTATAACAGGTTTCCCTTATTGAAGAGATTTATAAATCATATAATTGTTATGATTTTTTATGTCTTGTTTGTCCTGTAAATAAACTTAAAGAGCAGCACAGCCTATTGTTTACGAGAAGCTTCTGGATTATCCGGTGCGAATTTCCTTCCTCCGACCAGCTTCGAAGTCATCATACACAGGACAAATTTGAATCGTTTCTAGGTCAGTTTGTCATTTGTTTGTTTAGTGTATTTGTTAGTATTTAGTTAGATATATATGTAGTTAGTATATTAGATCATTTAATTTCAGTGAGTTTGTTTCTTATTCATAAAATCATAAAATCAAAAAATATTTCTGGCTGTCTTAGGGCAGAAAACAAATGATTTTTACAGGTTTTATTCAAATCTGCAAGTTGTAGATAATGTATATTTGTGAATAAGTTGTAATTCAATTAGTAATTAGACGGTTAATTAGTAGATTTAGTGTAATAGTAATTAGTAGTTTGTATATAGAATAGTTAGAGTAGTTTATATTTAGTTTTAGTTTAATTTATTTAGTAGTTTGTTTTAATTAGATTAGTGTATTAGTTTGTTAGTCAGTTTAGTTTCTTGTATTTAGTTTAGTTAGTATGTTTTAATTAGTATTAGTTTGTTTTAGATAGATTAGTTAGTTTAGATTAGTTTTCTCTTTGGTTTTCTTAAGACCTTAGAACGGCCAACGGAGTCGTTAAACTCGTCAGGGTGGTTCATTCCAAACGGCTTGGGTTATTAGACAACCCCGGACCGGTTCCACTCTCTCAGTTGACGGATGGTCGATTTCACCCGTCAACAAATGGAGCTAGAAGGAGGGCTTGAACTTAATTAATGGCACGAGGCGGTCGCAAGACTCCTCCACCCCCTAATCGCTCACCTATAGTGACTAGAAGCCATTCACACGATAATATTCCCCTTCAAATAGAAACTACTTCAACCGAAGATCCACAGATCACAGTTGAGCCAACAACCCCTAATCCTACAGGTGGTGACTTGGAAGAGATTGTCCGTCGATCTCTTATTAAAACAGATAGTGCCTTAGCTAGTTTGAGGAAACCAAATCGTCCATGGGGTCGACCTTTGGACTTCTCTGATATCAGAGAACAATTAGGTGACACTAACCTCACTGTGAATCCTATAGATCCAATCACAAATCCTGCTGCAGGAGGATCTGGGATACCTCCTTCACCACCTCCCTCATCTCCTTCTTCTTCTGGAGGAGATTCCTCTTCTAACGAAGGCAACTCACCTTCTCAGCCTTCCACACCCACTATCCCAATGGTAAATCAAAACAACCCTACTAGACCCTAGTTGGACCAAGATGTTGTGGCTGTACTTGGAGCCCAGCACCCTTTACCTAAGCACCCAGAGAAATGGCTTCCTAAGTTTGATTCTGATTCCAAACAGATAGTT
>JASDQU011379417.1:0-23868 GCA_032191745.1 Picea mariana | reverse complement strand
TAATTATGTGATATTTTTTATAAAATTTCACTAATGAGCATCCACCATTTATCAAGAGGTGAGACATTATTTACACTATCAATCAACCACCTAAGCTGAAAAATTCCCCCTGGGGAAGTGCCTTAGTCATTCTTGAGGAATCAAACCCTAGTGGGGGTTGTAACATTTCCTAGTTTTCATTGAACCAACTCAGCTCTCATGGATTTTTTTATTGATCTATGCTTGATTAATATAATTTTTCCTTAGTTCTACCATTTTGGGTTGTATTTGTGTCATTATTTTAAATTTCATCCACATTTGCAATGAGAGTGACTTTATTTCCTACTTTAGAAACTTTGCATCTTTGCTTAATGAAGAATGCAAGACAATTAAATCCAAAATTTCAATTATTCATCACATTAATGTCATGTTCTTCATGCATCTGAGCTCCAATATTTTGAGCCTTGAGCCTTAGAATGACATGGGCGCCAATAATATTTTTTTTATGTCCCACATTGCATTGGTCGTGACATGATGGAAGGGTCTACATGCAAAATCATCCCCATCCTCAAATACTACACAAATCAAACAAAGTGAGGGACCTTTATTATTCCATTTTATTATACATCAATTGTTAAAATGGCCTTATGTAATAACCTCCATGTTGATACATTATTTTCAAATAACACATATACCCACTAAATATCTTGGTTGTCTGAATGGAATGCTCATACAAATTTATAGAGGTTAATCAATGTTGGTGAGTGTCGTGGCTCTAGCAATGTGGGAATATGGCCAAGTATGGCTCTTTGCAGTGGCAAATTTCTAGTGCCTGGGATTGTGTTTGTTGGGTTATAGTCTTTGTGGGTGTTTCTATGTCCTCTAGTAGGTCTTCTTTGCTTCTTTGTGTGCCTTTCGGAGGCTCTCTTCCTCCCCCTCTAGCCCAAGCATCCTCTGACATGCTAGTGTTAAGATTGTTTGATCTCGATTGGTGGCAATTTGGGTTGGCTTTGAAGCTATTCAACTTGGATAAATTCAAGTGGAAACCATCTATGGTACACGAAATATCCCCTTCTCATATATTGGTAATTCTCCCTCTCTCTCTCTCTCCAATAATAGAACTAAGGCAAGGAAAATACTGAAAATATAGCTTTTTCTCTTTGAAAATAATGTTGGTGGATTGGTGGTTTATGAATTCTGTGATTTTTAGGAGGGCCCAAAGTTTGTTTATCTATATCCTTACACAAATGTTTTATTTTTCCCTATAGTTGGGCTCAGTTTGGTTGGCCTTGGGCCTCAAGGAATGCTTTGTCTCGCTCACAAAGTGTGATCACATATAGTTGTCAAGGGTCGTAGGCCGCAGCCACGAGCACAAAGCACAACACTTAGAGCGGTCTAATATGGACTAAAATCAAATGAGCAAGTAAGTTCATTTTTCAGCAGAGGAGATTCCATTTCAAGTTCAGATTTGCGGCCCTCAGGCGATCAAGATCATAAAGTTGCATGAATTTTACCATCAGACAGAGGTCCAAAGTCGCGAGGTCAATCCTAGTCGTTGGTGCAGGGAAGGGTACGTGGTGAGAGATCAACATTTTTCTGACTCGCAGAGTGGAAAATTCAAAGGGCAGAGTCATGAGGACTCGCGAAGTTCAAACTTGTGAGTTGATATGAGCCATTGGATTGATGAAAGTCGTTGACCGTCGATATGAGGCAAGCCCAAAATCAGAAATCAAGAGAAGGGAGGTGAGTATTCCTTCAACTTCTCGAGATGTGAAATCCTGATACACAAAGATGAGATCTGGACCATTGGATCACAAGGAATCGTGGACCATCAATCTAAGGCAAGCACAAAATCGTAAATCGAGAGAAGGGAGGTGAGTATTCCTTCAACTTCCCAAGACGCGAAATCCTGATACACACCTTTTAGCTAAGCACTTGGTCATAGCTGGGGTCAAATTGTTGAATATTAAGGAGAGGAGTTGGTGCTCACTAGGCTCCAATTCATGAGATCACAAATTGGGAGAAGGGAAGTGATTATTCTTTCAACTTCCCGAGACACGAAATCCTGATACGTACCTTTTGGATAAGCGCTTGGTCATAGTTGGGGTCACATTATTGAAGGTTAAGGAGAGGAGATGGTGCTCTCTAGGCTCCAGTTCACAATTTCATAAATCGGGAGAATCAGGAGTGGCTCACATCGAAGCACCCGAGGCGCGAACTCGCAAGGCAGATTTTGGGTAAGTGCTTGGTCATAGACAGAGGTCATATCAATGAAGGACGGGTCCACAAAGGATCTTAGCACCCACAACTCCCATATTGATCACAAAGGAAGATTTGTAGATCCTTGAGGCGTCAGGATTGACTTGAAGAAGTCATGGGCACCACTTGGAAACATTCATGGGTGTCAGGCCTCATCCTGATCCCAATGAAGGAAGTTATTGAAGATAGGGGCGACAATTGAGACCTCGTCTCACCCCATAAATGGAAAGTGTTGCAAAGAGCAGCCATGAAGTAAGACTGTCAATCCGAAGCTTCCTAATGGATAGTTTTTCCTAGAAAACACATAACTGAGCTAAGCTCCCGTCTGACACAAGAAGGCCTGCATAGTCTAACAGAGCGGGCATCGACTTGAAAATTTGAATGCAAAGTCCCGATCACGCTCCTGGTCGTTGCAAAAATTCTGATTATATGTATGCATTTTTTATGTTTTGTTAAGGTCGAATGGTTGAGCTAGTCTCCTTGCTATTGCAATATTTTTGTGAAGAACATTGGTTCTCTAGTTATGTATTTGTTTTTGAGACATCTTTGTTAATTTCTTTCAGTTTCTTTGAGATTTGAATTCAAGAGGATATTGTGTTTAAGTTTTTCCTCCTTAGGCTGTTGGAAGACCTGATGTCCACGACATACCTCTACACTCTCCTCACCAAAGTCTTCCTTCTATTCACGCTTACTCCAACTGACTGACTAAAGTTTATTCGAGACCTCAATTGCTTATGAATGCTAGTCCAGATTTCTGAGTTAGAACGTTACTATCATTGAGTCTTCTTCATTTGACCACCTAAAACTCATTTACATTTACTGTATAAAATGATGGGTACTGGGCTTATTCTCATTACAGTTTGAGGGTGATTCCTAGTGCTAACATAAATGGCATCATTGTTGGGGATGGATTTGAACAGATTGAAGAGCTCCCTGGGAAGAACGACATAGATCCATCTCTTGATGGTAGACAAGAGTGGGACACAGAAATTGACTATAATCATCTACCTGGCAACTCCACAATCAGAGACTCCATTGGGGAAGATCCTATTGACATAAAGATGAAGGGAATGACTAGGTATCATCTTCTGAGCTTTTTGCATGAACTTTTGTTATTCTTTATCAGCTCATTTTTTTTTTCCCTTCACATATAAAAAGAATCATATTTTTCTTTGTTTATTCTTTTGATCACCAACCTTTCTTTATATATCCATCCTTGGAGGAAGAAGCCATACTTTCTTCTTGTGTTTTAGATGTTGATCCTATATCCTCAGCTAAACCTATTCATAAGGATAAACTTCATATTGATATCCCTCCTGGATTCACCCTTGCATCCATGAGGAGGTTGAAACTGATCCACAACCTCCTCAAATCTCATTACATCCTGTTGTTACTGTTGAGCCTTTCCATTAGCGTGTTAAGCCCCATATTCATCCCACTAGTTTTCAAACTAGAATTAGAGACAGTTTGTTTAAACCTTTAAAGCTTCCATATCATCTTCATCCTTATCCTCCTAATTTCTTTAAATATCTTCCTCATTTTTCTGGGGAAGATGATGTTACACCTGAGAGGCATGTGGAGGCCTTTGAGAACTTTGTTGTTCAATTTGAGATTGCTCATAATGATGTTTCCATGAGATTGTTCTCAAATTCATTGTTTGGATATGTTGTTGTGTGGTTTAAATGTTTGGGAGTTGACTCCATTGGTTCCTGGGTTAAATTATGCAATGCATTTTTGAAGTGGTGGGGTGAGAACAAGTCCCTTGATCAGTACTGAGATGATTTTAATGCCTTGAGGAGACGGGAAGAGGAATCCTTGGCTGTATTTAGCAAGAGGTTTTACCGTATGTATCATAATATGCCTGTAGAGATTAGACCCACAGAGAATGTTTCCATGGTTTAATATGCCATGGCTCAGCATTCAGAGCTTTTCCTTCACCTGAGAGAAAGGAAATAAACATCTTTATCTTAGTTATTCATGGATGTTGGGGAAGTGGAGGAGAACCTTCAAGCTTGTGGCAGGATTTTGTAAGGTAGCTAGAGAGGTAGTGGGGAGGGGGGGGCATAGGGCCCATAGTGATAATAGTGGAGGCCATTCAATGTAAGGTGGACTAGGTCCACTATATTATTAAATAAGGCCCACTATGGTAGTTAAATATAATAAATGTAAGAGGACTTCTTAGAAGGTTCTACTTCTATAAGATTTCTCCTCTAGAATGTTCTTAGGTGATGGTAGAACTATATAAAATGGTTCAAGCAATGTAATGGGACATGAAGAGAAGTATTGTATTTTGAGCGGTAGCTCATTAGGAGGAATCCCCCTCGAAGAGGCAAGTGAACAGGAGAGGATCCCTTCCATAATATGATCCATTGTATGGTGTTTCCCTACCTTAAGGGTTTCTCTAATAAAGTTGTGGTTTTATATATTGTTCTCAGAATCTTTGTGGTATTTCTGTATGCAAGTATTTAGGTTCTTAACAAGTGGTATCAGAGCACTTTCCTTGGCAAACATTATGGGCAAATATTTTTTTATTTTTGTGCATTTTTTTCAGAGAAGAAAAAAAGAGGGATGCAACATTCCAGAAATTTCTGGTATATTTATGTGTGAAATTTGCAGAAAAAAGTTGTATATCTGATTTCCTTTCAGAAAGAACCCAAGTTGAAAAAAAAAATCGTCTGAAACGGAGTCCGGGAAGTCAAGATATTGAAGTTTTAAGATCTACAATTTTTTCAAGGTTTTTTCTACGGACGACGATGTGATTTTTTTTATTTCTGTAGTAGCTAGAGGCCTAATTTGCCCCAAAATCTACATATCTGAGTTCCTCTCAAAATTTCACCCAATTTCAAAACACAAATTAGCCAAAACGTAGTCCGGGAAGTGAAGTTATGATGATTTTAAATTTAGCAGTTTTTTAGGGTTTTTCCAGAAAAAGCCATGATTTTCTGTCGTAACTTATTGTTCTATTTTTTGGGTTTTTTCATGATGGTTGCGGGACCGAAGAGTTAATAGGGTGCTCATTTGGATATTTCCTCTCAAACCCTCAAAGAAATTCTACAAATTACTGAAGAATTCAAATCTCAATTGTATGACACATTGGATGTTAGATTGCATGACTTTGCAGACGACCTCAATGATAGTTTTCGTAGTATTCAAGATTCATTGGATAACATGTAGGAGAGATTTCTTATGGAGGACCTCAAGGATGAATATAATCAATAAATATATGCTTGGTATGATTTTGAGTCCGATTGTGATGATTGGTATATGGATAGTTGTCATTTCTGGGATGACAACCACTTCCATATTTTATTTGATGACTCTACTCCACCTTCTGTAGAGAACATCAATGTCCCACATAAGGAGCTATTTACCATCGTCCAGCCTTCATATTCTATAATGGTAGTGTTTCTTCCAGATTCATCTTTGATCATCTCCCACTATGTGGATGGATATTCTTATTTGGATCCACATGATAGGTGTCAGAATTGGGAGCATCATTTTCAGTTGGTTATTGGGTGTCAATATCTTCCATGTGGGGTTCACATGAGCAATTGGACATGGGACCCTGGTTTACAATGGCGGTTGGACTACTTCAGCATGGTGGCTTCCATTTCTCAATGGGACCCTGGTTCTCTAGTCTACTTCAGCACTATGGTCCACACGTATCCATGGGACCCTGGTATATGGTTGTACATCAAGCGTTGAGGACAACGCTTTCATAAGGGGGATGGAATGTAAGGTATCTAGAGAGGTAGTGNTCAATGTAAGGTGGACTAGGTCCACTATATTATTAAATAAGGCCCACTATGGTAGTGAGATATAATAAATGTAAGAGGACTTCTTAGAAGGTTCTACTTCTAGAATATTTCTCCTCTAGAATGTTCTTAGGTGATGGTAGAACTATATAAAGGGGTTCAAGCAATGTAATGGGACATAAAGATAAGTATTGTATTTGGAGCGATATCTCATTAGGAGGAAGCCCCCTCGAAGAGGCAAGTGAACAGGAGAGGATCCCTTCCATAATATGATCCATTGTATGGTGTTTCCCTACCTTAAGGGTTTCTATAATAAAGTTGATTTTTTCTATATTGTTCTCTGAATATTTATGGTATTTCTGTATGCAAGTATTCAGGTTCTTAACAGATTCAAAGTCAGTATCATCTCAACTCTAAGCGTAAGGCAGTTTTTTCTTATTGTCCATATCAAGGAAAAGTCGTGGATGATTTTGTCTTCGAAGCATGTATCAATGAACAACCCTTTATTGATAGAAATCATGTGTATGAACAACTAGAAGCAGTAGTTACTATTGTTCTTGAAATGGATATTTTTAACAGTTATATTCTTGATGAAATTATTGTTTTAAAGGTTGATCATAGATGTGAAGGGCAACCCATTTTAATAAATATTCTAGTGATGATGAGCAACAAGCTTATCTTAAATTTGATCACTATGAATACAGTAAGGATGATGGAGAGGTTGGCCTTGTCATAGAAGACATAACCCAAAGTTTTGATCAAGAGAAGCCCTTAGTTGAGGCACATGAAGAGATCGTTTATACACAACCATAAGTAAATCAATAATCATCAGTGGACCAGCAACCTCCTACCTCCACCCTTCTTCCACTTGTACCTACAGTTCACAGTAAGCAACTATTTGACCCACAGATGCATGTGGCTGTCATTCAATTAAGTGTGCATGTAGAGGACATCAAGCAAGTTGTCAATAGTTTTGAAACAATGAAGGTAACCTTTCATAAGTTAATCATGTGTTGCCTTCAGTTTCATGACCCTGTCGATGAATACATAAAGTTGCAATTTTCAAAAGCTTTCGAGCATGTAGGCTTGATCTTTTTATCAGCATTTGAAGGTAATATGGGTGATCATAAGAATGAAATTAGCTAGCTATCACACTTTCCTTGTTTCTTATGGATCATTTGCGGTGAAGCGAAGGATTCAGTTATCAAACAATTTGAATGGATATGGTGGAAGTTTGCCTTCACCTAGCCCATTGTAAAGTCAATTAGTTTAGTTTTTGTACATAAATAAGCTCCCTCGGGATTAGGTGTGTTTGTTTTTTATTTTAAAATAGAATGGTTTAAGTTCTCAATCTATTGCCTTCAGCAGGATTTTTTCTGAGCATGACTCCATAGCCCAACAACTAAGGCAGTGGAACTACTTGTTCTTGGCAGCTCACAGGGAGCATGCCATCCCCTATGGAACCAAATGTTATCACATATAGTTGTCAAGGGTCGCAGTCCGCAGCCACGATAAAAAAACACAACACTTAGAGAAGTCTAATGTGAACTCAAATCAAGCGAGAGAGTAAGTTCAGTGTTCAACAGAGGAGATTCCATTTCAAGTTCAGATTTGCGGCTCTCATGCAATCGGGATCATAAAGTTGCATGAAGTTTAACATCAGACAGAGGTCCGAAGTCGCACGGTAAATCCTAGACGTTGGTGCTTGGAAGGGTGTGTGGCGAGAGATCAACATTTCGTTGACTCACAGAGTGGAAACGTCAAAGGGAAGAGTCATGAGGACTCACGAAGTTCGAACTCACAAGTTGATCCAAGTCATTGGATCGAGGAAAGCCATGGACCATTGATCTAAGATGAGCGCATAATCGAAAATTGGGAGAAGGGAGGTGAGTATTCCTTCAACTTCCTGAGATGCGAAATCCCAATATGGAAAGAGGAGATATGGACCATTGGATCACAGGGAATCGTGGATCGTCGATCTGAAGCAAGCGTGAAATCGAAAATAGAGAGAAGGGAGGTGAGTATTCCTTCAACTTCCTGAGATGCGAAATCCCAATACGCACCTTTTGGATAAGCGCTTGGTCATAGTCGAGGTCACATTGTTGAAGATTAAGAAGAGGAGCTGGTGCTTGCTAGGCTCCAGTTCACGAGATCGAAAATTGAGAGAAGGGAAGTGAGTATTCTTTCAACTTCCTGAGATGCGAAATCTTGATACGCACCTTTTGGATAAGCGCTTGGTCATAGATGGGGTCACATTGTTGAAGGTTAAGGAGAGGAGTTGGCACTCGCTAGGCTCCAGTTCATGATTTCAGAAATTGGGAGAATCAGGAGTGGCTCACATCAAAGCACCCAAGGAGCGAAGTCATGAGGCACCTTTTGGGTAAGTGCTTGGTCACAGTCGGAGGTCATATCAATGAAGGATAGGTCCACGAAGGAGCTTAGCACCCACAATGCTCGTATTGATCATAGAGGAAGTTTTCCAGAGCCTCGAGGCATCATGATTGACTTGAAGAAGTTGTGGGCACCACTTGGAAACATTCATGGGTGTCAGGCCTTGTCCTGATTCCAGTGAAGGAAGTTATTGAAGATAGGGGCGAAAATTGAGACCTCATCTCACCCCATAAATGGAAAGCGTTGTAGAGAGCAGCCATGAAGGCAAATTGTCAATTTGAAGCTTCCTGATGGACAGTTTTTCTTGCAAAACACATAACTGAGTCGGGCGCACGTCTGACAAAAGAAGGCCTGAACAGTCTGACAGAGTGGGTGTTGGCTTGAAACTTTGAATGCAGGGGCCCAATCATGCTTCTGGTGGTTGCAATATTATATTTTGTTAAGGTCGAATGATTGAGCTAGTCTCCCTACTATTGTAATATTTTTGTGAAGAACATTGGTTCTCTAGTTATGTATTTGATTTTGAGACATCTTGGTTAATCTAAGTCAACTTTCTTGCTCCATCTTATTTGCCTCTAATACTGAGAGAGTTCATGATTGACTAATTCACATGGATTGTTATGACTGTATTATGATAAATGTTATATTATAGTATTGTTATAATTTATTTCAGTTTCTTTGATATTTGAATTCAAGAGGATCTTGCGTTTAGGTTTTTACTCCTTAGGTTGTTGTAATACCTGATGTCCATGACAAATCTCTACACTCTCCTCGCCAAAGTCTTCCCTCTATTCACCCTTACTCCAACTTAGTGACCGAAGTTGATTCCAAACCTCAATTGCTTATGCATGCTAGTCAGATTTTTGAGTTAGAACGTTATTATCATTGAGTCTTCTCCATTTGACCACCTAAAACTCATATACATTTATTGTTTAAACTGATGGGTATTGGGCTTATTCTCATTACAGACTGAGGGTGATTCCTAGTGCTAACAAAAAGGATGGGTTATTCTTGCTTATTATAGGTCCCTAGTCAGTCCTTTATAACTTGGCCATCTGGATAAAACAAACACAATAATTATGGACAACGGTAATGTAAGAGAAATCCATCAGGTTTTAAGATGTCATGAGGAGATCAATTAGGCCAATTGTAATGCTTTGATGGTAGTGTCCTAAAAAAGATCTGAATTGGAACAAGCATGCACCACTCATAATGAAAATGTAATGATCACTTTGTTGCTTTAGAAATAGAGAATGGATTCAATGGAAGTAGAGTGTAATGGACTAAGAAGCGTAATAATCATTTAATGAATGAAACTTCTCTCCATGGCTTCTGAAATTCAAGGAATAGAAAATTTAAACCAATTAGATGTGCCAAAGGAAGATGAAATAGTACATCAACTATGTGATCCAATGGAAATTGAAGGCCCAAGTTTTCCCCAATCTGATGAGGGCCAAGAAGGGGAAGGAAGTGTTCATTTATGTCTGCAAGTAATGTGTATTTTTAGGTAGTATGTATTTTGGGAAAATATGTCAAACACATCGCATGTTAGCTGACTTGGAATCTTTTCTTAGTAGTAACTCTCAAGCTTTTTGATGTATTTTCAAAACTTTGTTTTATTTTGTGGAAAAACAAAAGAATTTACTTGATGTAATCTATTCCTTGCTTTAATGTAGCTCTTTTTTGAATGAATATAATTATATGTTGGTTACACATTTAATACCAATAATACTAATAAATTGAAATGACAAAAAAAAATATCTAATACAAAATTTAAAAATAAATAAATAAAATAAAATTAACATAAATACATCTTAACTTCAAATATTTCAAATGTGTGATTTTTAAAAATTATTTTCTCAATATTTAATAAATTCTAACCTAAAATTAAATATATTAAACAATCTTTAACTACTCAAACATGATATTTTCTCTAATATTTTTAACTACTTTTACTCAAACATATTTCTAATAATATTAATACTTTTTTGAAATTCTTTCCCTTTATTTATCCAAAAAATAATTTTCCATTCTTTCACCATTTATGTGGATAGAAATTCAATAACTTAATTTCATATACCTCCTTACATAGCATGTGTAATGGTTGTCGTGCAACTATTATAAGAAAGTATACTATGTTTTTGGTAAATACAAGTTATAATATTATAAGAGGGTTGATCTACATATCAAAGATGTTCATTCAACATGTTTGGTAAATTTTAAGGAGATTCATGTTAAAAAATAGAGTTAATAGAGTTGTAAAATGATTGTTTTCTACATCCCGGAGTTCCGGAGTTTATCAAGATGTATATAGATTTGATATAATTTAAAAAAAAAATTAAATATATTTAAAAATAAAATGACAAAATTTATTTAATATTAATATACATCCAAGTTTATTAAATATTACACGTTATTTATAAAAAAAAAGTTATGTTCATATAAAGATAACTAAAAGTTGTTGGGCATAAAGATAATTGGTCTTTTTGCAAAAAAAAAAAATATAATTATCAATTGGTTATTTTCTCTTTAAAAAATTGCTTCAGTTTTTACATAAAATATATTTATAACATTGTAATAAAACACTGTAATATATTCATAAATTTTTCAAAACTCTTACACAAATAACACATTATAATAAAACCACTTTGTTATTGTGTTTCAATTCTCTGAAACAATTTTCCAATACAATCTCATTTAACACTTCATTCTTAGGGTCTAATGGCCACTTTAACATTTTAGCGATGGATTTGGGAGTCAGCGCAATAAGTACAGACCCATTTAAGGAAATTATAGCTTTTTTGAAGGGAACATACTTTGAGGCACACTAGACCTAGAAATTTTGTTAAATTGGATTCCCGTGCATGATAATTATTGGCCAAATCTTTAGAAATTTGCAAAGCCTACTGGTATAATTCAAAAAGATCAAAAGACAGAAAGATATCCTTGTCTTTGTCCACTAAATCTTCTTCCTCGACATTTAAATTTTTATTAGTTTTAGTCTCTTAGACAAAATTCCATTTTAATAAAAAAAAAACTAAAACATTTAATGTAATTCGAGTTACCCATAAATGGACTTGGTTGAAAAAGGACTCGGACCAAAGTGGTGCTGGTATATCTTACCGCGTGCTTGAATTCTTCCAAATAAACCAACATTTTTTTGTTTTTACCCTCTTTTCAAATGAACTATGAATATGTGACAAATCGATAAATGTGCAACACTTTCATAAAGCTTTACTTTATAAAGGGCATATCAGCATGGACTTCGCCACCGCAGTCCATCGATTACCATCACTTATGCAACAAACACCATGAAAATGACATTTCAACAAGAACTTCACCATAACAATGACTCTTATTTAATATGATCAAATTTTTATTTATAAGAATTAATTAAAAAAAATCAAAATCAAAACTATTATATTTGATATAATATTATTAAAAAATCCAAAATATTAAATATACATATTAAAATTATAAACATTAAAAAAAATTATTTAATATATATATATAATTTAACTTAAAATATCTTCTTAAATAAATATTAAATATAAATATATACAACTACTTATCCCATCATCCCATTATTAAGTGATAACTATAACCTACACATTTAAGTTTTTAATAGAATTATCAAGTGATAACTATAACCCACACATTTAAGTTTTTAATATAATTTTTCATGATATGCATGTCTATAACATAATTTGAATATTTTGAATATTATCATTTTATTATTATTTTCCATATTTAAGTTTTTAATAGAATTATCAAGTGATAACTATAACCCACACATTTAAGTTTTTAGTATAATTTTTCATGATATGCATGTCTATAACATAATTTGAATATTTTGAATATTATCATTTTATTATTATTTTCCATAACATTTCATGATATTATTTTAAATGTAAAATGTATTTTGCATTATAGATTAGTACTACGTATGCGTTTTTCTACAGAGTGCTTAGTCTCTATCTTAGTGAAAGAAGAAAGGAATAACAACCTTAATTCAATCACAATTATCTAACTTTAAAAAGAAAATGCGTTCATAATCTTTTGGCAGGATTCTTTGGGACATGGAGGGCTTTATAACAATGGGGGTAATGGGTGAAAGATGGTGTGAATAAAAGACGATGGAAAAAACAAAATGCATGATGACTGGAAGAAGGAAGGAATGCAGGATTGCACAAAGAAGACGAGGATTGCTGGAAAAAGGAAGAAATGCATGATTGAACAAAAAAATAAAGAGAAATAATCGAGAGTGAAAGATGCCGGGAAAAAGAAAATGCGTGCCTTCCATAAGGAAAAAGGACGAAGGACCAGAAAAATAGGATGACGAGAGCAAACTGGAAATTATATTGCGTGGCAACGCTTAAATTTATTGCCTTATATTGCCGACGCAACGCTAAAATTTATTTATATATAAAAATTATAATTTTATCAAAACAAGTTTGTGTTCTTGTCCATTATTGAGTACTTATATCAATGTGGAGTGAATTGAACTCTATAATAATAAACCGATTATAATATAAATATTATTAATATTAATCAAGTTTGTATTTTTTAAATAAAAATGAGATTTCGTCATTATTGAGTACTTATATCAATGTGTGGTGCATTAAATTCTATAATAATAAAATTGATTATAATATAAATATTATTAATATTAATGCTAAAGAGGTAAAATAATATTATATATTTAATAAATTATTATTTTTTAATTTAATTAAAATTAATTAATTTAATAGATGAAAATGGAATAATTGAGATTTATTTTTTAAATTATTTTTATATGATTAATATGGTAATATAAACAAATTATGATATATACTAATAAATCAAATTTAATTTGAAGAATTATTATTAGTCATGGTTTTACATAAGTTTATATTTTTATGAGCAAAATTTTATGTAAGAGTTTTGTTATTGAACACTTAATTTTTTCCAAGTGACTTAAAAACTAATCTAATTTACATGCCATGGCTTAATAAATTGCAGCATATATAATAAAATGGAACCAGGAGACAATTTAAACTGCTCAAAAGAAAACCAAGGAGAGAAAAACCCCAACCCACCACAACCACCCAATGTAAACAATCAAATTGATGAGGGGTTGGTCATCTTAGGAAGCCTTGAGGAACAATTAAGGGACACTAGAGAGCCTAGTAGAGTTTCCCTGACCACTTCTTTGGACATCATTGTGAAGTCCATTGCAAGTGCCCAAGGGAAATTGACCTCTATTTCTGATTATAGGGAAAGAATGTATGAGTACTATAGCACTGGTTTGGATAGAAACCAATTCAGAGACTTGGACATTTCAAAACAACGAATATTGGCTATTTTTAGGGATCCTAGAAATGGACAATAACTACCATTGACCAAGAAACATCTCTCCATTGACTAGTGCATCCACCCCCGAATTAGTCAAAACTAGATGGATAGGTGGTATATGGTATTTGATAAACCTCCCTGCAATAACAGGGAGGTGCCCTTATATTTTCTGAGAAAATTATGGGCTGAGTTTATTTTGGGTAAGCATGTCAACTACTTTGACATGGGTGACTTCCAAGGGGTGGGTCAAGGGTCCGCACATGATCGGGAGCATGCTAAGTGAGAGATTGAAACAAGTACAACTAGCCATTTCATCATTCACTCGTAGCCTAGTGCAACATAGTAACTTTGTTGCACTATCTTGGCTAGAGGTGCCTTCCAGTGACATTGATAGAGGGGTTGGAGCTTCAACATGCACGACAAAGTACAGTGAGGAGAGGGCACATGGACATAGTAGTTGTCCATGTAAACCTCACAGATGCTCGAGCTGTGGGCATACACGTTATGGGCCTATAGAGCCCAGTGGACATCATAACTTCTTGGAGGAGGTCAGTATCTTAACCCTCTCTATGTTCTTCATCGTTACATATTTATTTTGTATTATGTGTATTTCTATAGATTTTTTATTGTATGTTGTTTTGCATTTGTTACGTCCAAGAATAGACCCTCTACACTGATGGATACATCAATGCCTAGCCCCACCATTGATGCAATAGTAGAGGCAACCTGCTCATTAGGCGCACCCCACACACACAAGTATGTGTCACATTTGTTAAATTCACCATAGTCATTTCTTTATTTTATGGCATCCTCAAATTTTTAATGTTTGTTGTGTTTCTACAAGATTTGGGACTAGGCGATGCTAGGGAATGTCCATCTTGGATGGACAAGTCACCTGCATCACAGGTACCATGTGTAGAGTTAAATATCATACAATTCTCAATTTTTTTGTGTTTATTCTTTTCAATTTTAATATTTGGTACTAATAGTTCAATATTATTAATATGTATGCAGGCTGCAGAAATATTTGCTAGATATAATAGTACCACACTCCCTGGGCACATGGGCCTTTTTTATGGGTTACCTTTATCCAGGCCTAGGGAGTTGCAATCACTTGTACAACCTACAGGATTATATCATAGCCCACCCTAGCATATGTCTTATTGCACGCATCCTCATTGGATCCACACGCAGGCCACTCATCCACACCACATCTTCAATTGCATCCATCTACAGTGGATGCACATGTATGCCACTCACTCCCACCACCATTTCCATCAACCCCATCCATCAAGGCTTCCACAATAGAGGTTTCCTCAGAGCAGGTTGTACAACCTAGTGCTCCATTTGCTTGCGAATCTCCATCGAGGCCCGAGATATTCATGGTGAGATAATGTGTTGATGATAATTTTTATGTATCATGAATTTAATTTTACGCATATTTATTTAATTTTCTTGACTTGATCCTTGTAACTGATGCAGGGTGGCATCATGGAGAGATTGGGGTCGTGGAGGAGGGTAACACCCTCACGATTGGTAGTAGCATATGTGATGAGTTGTCTTAGGTTAAATTACAAAGTATCATTTTGTATGTCTATTAATCCATTGAGGAAAAAAACTTATTACAATGTTTTGTCTTTGTGTAGTCTCCAGAGCATCGAACCACGCACAGGCCTAGAACCACTCAAGGTGCTTCCGCAAGGAAGAGAAGAAAGATAGATTTCTAGAATTCTCCTAAGGGTGGCGAGGATGGCAGTGGTCAATGATTGACCAACTACTGTCATTTTGTATCTAGGCCACCATATGGATGATTTTTATGTTAGGGCACTTGTTGTCACTTTGTATATTGGGCATGAGGTGTCATTTTGTAAAAAATGTACAATTTAGATGATGTTGAATATATATATATATATATATATATATATATATATATAGAGAGAGAGAGAGAGAGAGAGAGAGAGAGAGAGAGAGAGAGAGATTTCATGGCACATTTTTTTATGAATCTCATTGTTTCTACATTTTATGTTGATGAATATATGAATTTCAAAGTGTGTGAATTTTATGTGTATTAATCCCTTTATTTTTTTCTAATGTGATTAAATACTTGCATTACGCATTAACGAATATCTTATGGTGGAAAATACTGCTAAGTACTAAATCCATAAGCAAATAATGGTTCTCAAGTAGCATTGATTGCTAATCAACCATCTATCTCTACATCATCGATAGATCATTCCTTCTGAATTATTTGCATGAATGTTGTGGATATTCATATTCTAACTCACGAAAAACAATATGGACTACCTCTTGAATTATCTCCATCTAAATCCAATGACAATCCACCCTCAAATATTGGTCACTTGAAAATATTGTGACCTAAAAAATGGCATATTACAATAGTTTTTTATAGAAATTGATTTTCTCATTTATCTTCTACATATTTGTAAATCACTTAACAATCTCAGCTCAATGTTATGTCAAATTAAACTCCATAACTAGTGCTAGAATTACTCAATTATGAAGATGACATAAGCTAAAATTCAATTATGCAAGTACTCAACATTTGGACAACCCAAACACTTCATATTTATTTAGAATATGAAGTACATGCACCTACCAATATCTTATCATGGGTTGTTACAAGTTGGGCTCTTCAAACCCTAGCCTTCCCTTGACATTCCTTTGAGAAGCCTACTTGTTAGTTTCTTAGTTGATTCAATCCATAATTTGAGCATTTTCTAGAGCACACACATTATTCCCCTCTTTCTATGCATGGCATATATAAAATCATTTGATTTATGTGTAACCCTTCATAAATGCCAGAAAGACTAGTCAATGACTCATTAATGCACTCATGGTTGTTTAGGTTGTGTAGTGGGAATATGTAAATTTTGTTAAACCCATCAACTATTAATAACATTTATTCATTTTTCCATGATGTCCACTAAACTTATTAATTTTGATCAATACAATGAGAGAGTTCACATGGAAACTAGATCTTAGAATGGGTATCATTTTCCACCTACAAATAAAGGTTTTGAGGTTACATTTCATGACACGCCATAGAAAGTAATGCTATGCTACCAAAATTACTCTAGGGATACTTCAAACCATTATTCTTTTCCCTTCACTTTATATAATATTTTATTTCATATTCCTACCCAATTTTTGGGTTAGAGCACACAAGGAGACAAAGGACCCTCCCAAACCCAATCCCACAAACCTATTCATGCCATGCCATTTCCATGCCTTTCCATGTCATGCCATTTCCATGCCAATTATGTGTCTTTCCAAGCCATGCCATGACATTTCCATTCCTTGCCATGCCATTATCATGTATCTTCCCATGTATTGTCATGTAGCTTCCCATTTTAACATATACACCAATAAATATAACTTTTCATGACATTGTGCAAGGAAAAAGTCAAATCAAAATGTGTATTGCAATGAAACAAGAATAACAAAAAAAGAAACCTTTCTCATCCCAAGAAATAAAAAACATTTTTTTAGGGAGATATGACTTAAACTTATATCCCAAAGTTCCTTTCCATCCAATGAAGTGTTTATGACATTTTAATTGTAGGTGAAAAAGTTTGCATGCCTTTCCTTTCCTTGAATTGTCATGACATGTCATGCCATGTCATGCCTTGCCTTGCCATGCCATTGCATGCCTTTCCTTGCCTTGAATTGTCTTGACATCTCATGCCATGTCATGCCTTGCCATTGCATGTCATTGCATGCATTTCCTTGCCATGCCATGCCTTACCTTGCCATGCCTTTCCATGCCTTGACATGCCATGCCATGTCATGCCTTGCCTTGCCATGCCTTGCCTTCCCTTGCCATGCCATGCCATGACATGTCATGCCTTTCCTTTCCATGTCATGCCTTGCCTTGCCTTTCCATGCCATGCCATGGCATGCATTTCCTTGCCATGACATGTCATTCCATGTCATTTCCATGCCATCCCATGCCATTTCCATGCCTTTACATGTCATTCCATTTCCACGTCATTTCCATGCCTTGTCATTCCATGCCATGCCTTAAAAATCCATGCCATGCCATTTCCATGCATTTCCTTTCCATTGCATTCCATGCCTTACCATTCCATGAAATCTCATTCCTTTCCTTTCCATAACATGCCATGCCATTCCATTTCCACACAATTTCCATGCCTTTCCATGCCATTGCCATGCCTTTCCAAGTCATGCAATTCCATGCCATTTCCACGTCTTTCCATGCCTTTCTTTTCCATTCCATGCCATGCCATGCCTTTCAAAGTCATGCAATTCCATGCCAATTCCACTTCTTTCCATGCCATGCCTTTCCTTTCCATGTCATGCATTTCCTTGTCATTGCATGCCTTGCCTTGCCATGCCATGCCTTGTCATGACATGCCATGCCTTTCCATGCCATGCCTTGTTATGCCATGTCTTTCCATGCCATGCCATGGCATGCCTTTCCTTGCCACGACATGCCATGCCATGTCGTTTCCATTCCATTTCCATTCCTTTCCATTCCATGCCATTTCCATGCATTTCCAAGCCACGCCATGCCATTTCCATGCCTTTCCATGCCATGCCATTTCCATGCCTTGTCATGCCATGCCATTGCATCCCATTACCATTGCATCCCATTTTCATGCCATGTCATTGGCATGCCTCTCCAAGCCAATAAATGATATAACTAAGTTACAATAGGACAATAATAACAACCCTTAAAACAAGTAACCATTAAATGAAAGGGGGTTGAAAATGCAATCCTAAACTAGGGTTTAGATAATAAAAAAAAGGTTTTTTGAAATGCAAGATGGCACGTAACAATCCTAGAATATTCAAGACATCAATCCCTAAAGGGATGAAAAATATGACAAAAATGTAATAAAAGGTGTCAAAGTGTATTCTAAGGTTGAAATATGACAACTAAACCATAGACATCAAGCTAACAAGGATGGAAATCAAGGGTAAGTCCTAATATAACCACAAAATTGAGGGTTTCAAGACAAGGTTAATTCAAGAAGAATACAATATAACATGCAATATTACCACTTTGATAAAACATTAATTTAATACATTCAATAAATAACCATCCACAAAACTTGAAATAATGACCTAGACGTAGACGCAGACCTTCCCTTGCCTTGCCAAGCCATTCCTTACCTTTCCATGCCATGCCATGCCTTTCCTTTCCATGTCATGAATTTCTTTGCCTCCTCTTGCCATGCCATTTCCATGCCTTTCCATGCCATGCCTTTCCAAGCCATGTTATTCCATGCAATTTCCATTTTCATGCCATGTCATTTCCATGCATCTCCAATCCAATAAATGATATTGACTAAGTTACAACATGACAAATACAATATCCCTTAAAAAAAGTAATCATTAAATGAAAGGGGGTTGAAAATGAAAGCCTAAACTAGGGTTTAGATAACAAATGCTTGTTGAAATGCAAGATGGCACATAACAACCCTAGAATATTCAAGACACCAAGCCCTAAATGGATGGAAAATATGACATAAATATAATAAAAGGTGTCAAGGTGTATTCTAAGGGTGAAAGATGACAACTAAACCCTATACGTCAAGCAAACAAGGATGGAAATCAAGGGTAAGTCCTAATCTAACCACAAAATTGAGGGATTCAAGACAAGGTTAATTCAAGAAGAATACAAGATAACATGCAATATTACCACTTTCATAAAACATTTATTTAATATATTCAAGAAAAAACCATCCACAAAACTTGAAATAGTGACCTAGAACTAGACCTAGACCTTGCCTTGCCTTGCCAAGCCATGCCTTACCTTTCCATGCAATTCCTTGTCATGCCATGCCATGCCTTTCCTTTCCATGTTGTTCCTTTCCTTGCATTCTCTTGTCATGCCATTTCCATGCCTTTCCATGACATGTCATTAACATGCCTTTCCAAGCCATGCCATTCCATTCCATTTCCATGCCTTGTCATGCCATGCCATTGCATCCCATTAATTCCCATTGTCATGCCATGTCATTTCCATGCATCTCCAAGCCAATAAATGATATTAATTAAGTTACAACATGACAAATATAGTATCCCCTAAAACAAGTAATCATTAAATGAAAGGGGGTTGAAAATGCAAGCCTAAACTAGGGTTTAGATAACAAATGCTTGTTGAAATGCAAGATGGCACATAACAACCCTAGAATATGCAAGACACAAATCCATAAATGGATGAAAAATATGACATAAATATAATAAAAGGTGTGAAGGTGTATTCTAAGGGTGAAATATGACAACTAAACCCTAGATGTCAAGCTAACAAGGATGGAAATCAAGGGTAAGTCCTAATCTAACCACAAAATTGAGGGTTTCAAGGAAAGGTTAATTCAAGAAGAATACAAGATAACATGCAATATGACCACTTTCATAAAACATTTATTTGATACATTCAAGAAACAACCATCCAAAAAACTTGAAATAATGACCTAGACCTAGACCTTGCCTTGCCAAGTCGTGCCTTGCCTTTCCTTCACTTTCCATGCCATGCCATGTCATGCCTTGTATTGCATTTCATTTCCATGCCATTTCCATTCCATTCCTTTTCTTAGCATGCCATGTCATTTTCATGCAAAGGCAATAAATGATATTAACTAAGTTCAAACAAGTCAATGGGAAGTCCCAAACACCACAAATCAATAAGGAAACTATAGTTGTTATTAAACTTCTGATTAAGATGTTTAACTTTAGCGATATGAAAAGTTACAACAGGACAATTATAACAACCCTTAAAACAAGTAATCATGCAATGAAAGGGGGTTGAAAATGCAAGCCTAAACTAGGGTTTAGATAACAAATGATTGTTGAAATGGAAGATGGCACATAACAACCCTAGAATATTCAAGACATCAAGCCCTAAAGGGATGAAAATTATCACAGAAATGTAATAAAAGGTGCCAAGGTGTATTCTAAGGGTGAAATATGACAATTAAACCATAGATGTCAAGCTAAGAAGATGGAAATCGAGGGTAAGTCCTAATCTAACCACAAAATTAAGGGTTTCAAGACAAGGTTAATTCAAGAAGAATACAATATAACATGCAATATCACCACTTGGATAAAACATTTATTTAATACATTCAAGAAACAACCATCAACAACTTAGAAAGAACACTTACTAAATAAATCAATGACCTGGACCTACACCTTGCCTTGCCTTGCCTTGCCAAGCCATGCCTTTCCTTTCCATGTCATGCCATGCCTTGACTTTCATCATGGGTCATATATACTTACATTTGTTGTTGTCAAAGTTGTCAAGATATCCTACCATCACCTCCACTAAGTTATAGTAACTTATCCTATCTAATCCTAAAATAGAATGTCTTAGCCTAACCTACCTTACCTAGACTAGATTTCACCAACCTAACCTAACATTCTTCCCTAGCCTGTTAAAAATAACTAGGAAACAAAGTGAACATTGAAGAGGAAAATGAATACACGGAAGACAAAAAGGATTAAACATGCACTTGATGAAACCTTGTAGTTTTGGCAGTGAAGCCACAACTCTTTGGCAACATATTAGTAGCATGTTTGGTTAATAAAATACTAAGATCACTCCAATCATCAAATATCCCTGGATTTTGGCATCCTTGTGTACCACAAAGCGATATTTGGAAGGAGGGTATGGCGATGATCCGACGATTTAAATTGCAACAAATAAACAATTGTAAGTTAACAAGGGTTGTCAACATAACTGTTACTTAATTTTGGTCTGTGTGTCTGTGTAGTGGAAACCACTACATTGACGTGGTGACTTCTCATTTAGCGTGCATTGTTGAGGTGGTAAAGTATTATGACTTATGTAATGATCCACGCAAATAAAACTAAAACCAATCAAATTAAAAGGTGGTTTAGTATGGTTAGTGCGTTATGGAATCATGAATGATGGGCCTAAGAAATGAACTATCAAATGAGGTGTTTTCAATTGGACTGATTAAGTGCATTTGTGTGACTACAGAGAGATATTTGGAAGCAGGGTATGGCGATGATCTCACAGTTTAAATTGCAGCAAATCAACAGTTATTAGTTAACACAAGTCATGAACATAACTATCACTTAATTTTGATCCACTAATCTGCATTGGGGAAACCACTACATTAACATGGCAACTTCTCATTTAGCACACATCATTGAGGTGGTAAAATATTACCACTTATGTAATGATCCATGCTATTAAAAGTAAAACCACTCAACTTCAAAGGTGGTTTGGTATGGTTAGTGTGATATGACATCAGGAAAGAAGGGCCCCAGAAATGAACTATGAGATTTGGTGTTGCCAAGTGGATTGATTAAGTGCGCTATGATTTCATGAAATATTTCCCTAAAAAATGAAATATCAAATGAGGTGTTGCCAAGTGGACTAGTTAGTGCACTATACGTCATTAGAGATAGGCCTGAAAATGAAATATATGAGGTGTTGCCAAGTGGAACTATTAAGTGCACTATACTGTATGATGCTTGTATTTATCATTCTTTGTTTGTCAACTATGGTTACTTTTGTGTAATTTTAAATTCCTCCATGGAATATTATAGTGACAATTTTGGATTGTTGAAAATAATTATTATTCTTTGGTCATGATCCATACATGGGTGATATATTTCTAATGAAATTATGATAAAGTGAGTCCTCCATATACTTTTCAATTTGTTGGACATGTTCATAATATTGTATCTCGTAAATTGTTTTGTGTAATAAGTATTGCATTTAATAAGAATTTATGAATAATTTTTAACAAGTGTTGTCACTCAATACATATTACAATAGAAGTATCATATGCATTATCATTAAATATGGATTGTGTCATATAATAAGTGTTGCATTTAATAAGAATTTTTTTAATAATTTTTATAGAAGTGTTGTATTGATACATAGATATATATGTGATAGATTTCACAGACACTCTAATGTATAAAAAAATATAATGGCATTCTATAAAATTGAGTAAACTGTAAATTCTAAAGGTACTCGAAAAATTTACTCGTCATAAAAAACTCACTTGATAAGGAGGATGAACTTGAAATTTCAGATCTGCTCGGTATAACGTCGAGTTTTGGAAGGCATAATCAACAAAAGCGATTTAACTTTTGGGTTGTTGGGAAAGCAATATCTATCGGTATTTTGACTCTGTCGACTAGAAGTCTGTGTGGTAACGTCACTAAGTAAATTCTTCATAGTTTTAAAGATTATTGAGTCTTTTACTATTCTATCTGCCTCTGTGAATAAGAATGGATGCTCAAAAGCAGCCTGCAAAACTAGAATGTCCAACCAAACCCACTTTTGAAGACCAACATTTAGATGATAGAGATAGGGAAATTTATGAAACTAAGTTGACCCAAACTACTCCCTATAAGCTAAGACATGTTGCCTATGGTAGGTTTAGGGATTCTCATTATCGAATTCGAACCTTGGAGTCATACATCGAAAAATATATTGTATCTAAGACCTGTCATTTTCCTGAGCTAGTATCCCTTTGCGCCCAATGTTATAATCCTCAGTGATGCTTTGTGTTATCCATAGATATGTCTGTGACCATCTTTAAAATAAACCCTACAACCATTTCCCAAATGTTGGCCTTACCTGAAAACCTTTATTTACAAATATTAAAATAGGAATCCTTAATAGGAATAAATATGTCTCTGGATCAAAACCAGAAAGTGAGACTTTTACAAAGATATATGGGAAAGGGAGATTTTGTGCCAGAATCCCCATTTCCATATAAAGTTGATATCATTCCTAACATTGCCAGGGAAGTTGTTTCTATGATGTTCTTAATCCTAGGATATGACCATGATAAGACGATTGATGAAACAATTATAGGGTTTATGGCAGCAAGCCCCCCCCCCCCACACATGATACTGCTTTGGGGAAATGTTGGAGTTTTCCCTTTCAACATATATTTGTTTTTTCAAGGCCACATAAACAAAATATGGCATATGATAATAAATAAAATCATATAATTTAATGAACGAAAGTAAAATAATTGTAATTAATTCATTTAATTATTTTTCATATGATTAATGTCTTAGTATAAACAAAATATGGCATATAATAATAAATGAAATTTAATTTGAAGAAACATCAATAGTCATGGCTTTATACAGGTCAAAATTTTCATGA
>JASDQU011379416.1:0-12834 GCA_032191745.1 Picea mariana | reverse complement strand
CTTGAAACATGATTGGTACATACTTGGTACATGGTTGGTTGCACTTTTTTATGGTACAGGTTGATTACAGATTGTTTGGTACAGGTTGGTGCATGGTTGATACACTTGTTTATGATACAGGTTGATTAGAGTTTGAGGTACAGGTTGGTGCATGGTTGATGCACTTGTTTATGGTATAGGTTGATTACAGGTTGAAGTACAGGTTGATGCATGGTTCATGTTTATTAGTACATGTTTACAACGTTATATCTCACATTGATAGTGTGACAGTGGTTCCATCATTCTACTTCTACTTTAGGGCGGTTGGATGGGGCAAGGACAGGTGGTTGTAGCCACCTTCCGGTTGCAAATGAAGAACATAGAGGGTTGTATCCTCCTTCTAGTTGTAGCCAGAGAATTGGGGAGTTGGAGATTCCCTCAGGTTGTAGCCTGAGAAACTAGGGGGTTGGAGCCTCCTTCCAGTTGCAGCTGGAAATCAAAGGAAGTTGGTGCTTCCAATTAATGTAATTCTTCAAGACATATAAGATAAAGCATTGCATGGTTTTCTCCCGATTTGGGTTTCCACGTAAAACATTGGTGTACTGTGTATGTGTGTGATTGTTCATTTTTTTTGATGATTATTGGATAATAATTATACATTGATATAACACTTGGATTATTTGGAGAAAAAGGATTATAATTATGCTATTACTAATTCACCCCCCCTCTCAGTAATCCAACACTAATAAGGAAAAAACATACTTTTGTCTCAAGAATTAATGTCTATTGAACTTAATTTCAAATTTACAAGTTTCAATTAGATAGCAAATTATATTGTAATATTTGTTGTTAATGATGCCTACGTGATATAAGAAAGAAATTAAAAAGAGGTTTAAGCGTGGTTGTTAGACTACATGGATCTATCTTCACTCTTTGGGTTCTTCATTTAAGTTATTATCGAAATTTCATACTTTGAATATATATATATAATTTAAATTGTTGTAATATTTGTTTTATAAGTAAGGAAAAAATTATTTCATTATTATAATTAGTTTGATATATGTTCTTTTTTCTATAGTATGTTGGAAGAACCAACTAGATAAGTGGGTTAAATTGTTTTGCTCAAGTGTTGGTAATGTTGTGTTATCTATAGAAATTGAGTAATGATTGGAAAGGGACCATGTCTCCATTTCTATCCTATCATTACTAAAAAAAACTTACTAAAATGGACTAGAGGATGAACTTGAAATCTAGGCATCTCATACTTCTTTTCCACCTAGATCGATTGGGCCCTAAGGGTTGCTTCCAATATTCTACTCCTTTCTCTTTGTAGATGTGTCCTTTGTACATGCCTCTAAGAGCCTTCAATAGTTTTAAGAAGGAATTGGTAATTCTCATTGAGCTTCCTCGACTCCACAAAAGTATCTTTGAGAACCTTAGTGTTCCTTTCCTTGAGTTTTTCATAGTGTTGGACTACAAATCCCTTTGTTTTCCATTAAAGGTTCAAGATTCTGGAAAACTTTGTAATTATGTTTCTAGAGAAGCTAGTATCTTGCACAATTTCTGATAGCTCTACATCAATTTTAGAACTATGTGTTACCCTTCTCTAAATATCATGACATGTTCCTCTAATTGTTGGATCCTCCATATGGTTCTTGGCTTATGTTTGTCTACAAACCCATCAACTATCCATTCGGCATTAGCTTGTTTTGGCCCATGTCTGGTTTTTTTCAAGTTTACCTTCAAGGTTAGAGGTCAACCTATGCGAGCAGAGGGCTTCTCCACTCCTGCATTCTCATCATATGATAGAGCCTCCTAAACCAAAACCTTACCACTCCCTTCCATTAGCTTTCATGTTTGCATACTTTGTTCTCTTTATGTGTAGAAACTTTGTTGCTACAAAGGTGGGTAACTATTGGGGCCTCCATTTTGATCTCCATTGTATCAATCATGGCATGAACTATACTTTCTAGAACCATGTAATACCTTGTTTCCCCCAGCTTACAAATATAACTATAAATGGCCAAGAGACTATGGAAAACTTTAAATGTGTGAATATTGATTCGATGGACCTTTGTTTGAAAGGTAAATGAATGTGAACCTAATTAATTACTAAGAAAATGGACAAGTGTTGTGTGACTACTGGAAAGGGGGTGTAATTGGAAATACCACGGATGCTACATGAAGAGAGGGTGAAGGGAACCAGGAATGGTTGCGTTAACCTTCACCAAACTAGTCCTTACTGGATTAAATTGCTCAGGACCAGAACCATCCTCTAATCCAGAAATGAATTACAATCAGGTTGGTGGGTGGGAAGACCTCCTTAAGATTTTATGAGGGGATGGGGCATAGCACTCATCCATAAGGCTTCCAAACCTGATCGCGGACTGGGAATTCGAGCCGCATGCAACCTTGCTGAAAGAGGAGAGAAAGGAAGGTGTAACCGGTAGAGGAAAAACGTGCTTGCGAAGAACACACAGACGGGAAGTGAATCTCAGGGATTCAAGGAAGATTCAAAAAACTAAGCATTCTAGATACAGGAAATGGAATAGAAGGTTTTGGATACAAGTTGATAAATGAGGCTAGTCCTCCTTGCTTGGTATCGTGTAAACCATTGCCATGATCATGTGGGAAGAAGAGAATAAACCTCTGTCCCTACTGTGGCTAAGCAAGAAGAAAAGGCTGTGTTGCAAAGCATCATGGTCTAGCTTGGGGGTGGCTAGTGGTAAATCCATTTGGAGTGACTGAGCCTACGATTGGGTGGAAATGGGCACCCCTTGCAGTAGTCGCTTCACATTAACTGGTTCTGATAAGTCTTTTCCCTTCTTAAATTGTTGAACTAGAATGATGAATGATTATTTGGTCTTGTATATATATATACATGCATTTTACAATCGTATTCTGTGTGAAATGGTTATGTTATGCGTATGTTCCTGTCTCCTTGTGAATTCACATTCCCCATTGATAGATTGTATGTCCAACTTAACCCTGGAGTCTTTCCAGGGCATAGAATGTTTCACGGTCGATATAAAAGATCTCATGCCAACCTGAAACCACCCATCTGAAGAAGGTTTCCTCTCCTAGACCCCCTTGCCATGTGAGTTTCCAGGGCCAAGTCCCTAACCCATTCAACGTGAATCCCAAGAAAACGGTGATGTGAAGGTCTTAGAAGGGAAGGTATTCTCCTGTCTGAGGGATGAACAGATGAGATACGCTCGGAGGAAACCAAGGGTTATCCTGACCATTGGCCATGAGAAAGTACATGGGAGTTAACCCCTGAGCCATCGGATCTATGAGTTCAGAGTTTGCGCGATGGGAGAATCACACATTGGTGTGACTAAACCTTCGAAACCTGAAGTTCTGAAACCCGAATCCACGATGTGATTTGGACTGTATATCCAAGGATCTATCAGGACCCACCTTGACCATCGGATCTATGAGTTCAGAGTTTGCGCAAAGGGAGAATCACACGTTGGTGTGACTAAACCTCTGAAACCCGAAGTTCCAAAACCCAAAGTCACTATGTGATTTGGATCGTAGATCCAAGGATTTATCGGGACCCACCTTGACCATCAGATCAGTGAGTTTTGTGCATCGGGGAGATTGCACGTTAGTGCTCCCAAGCCTTCCGAAGCCGAAGTTGCGAAGCGACCTAGACTGTGTATCTATGGATCCTACGGGACTCACCTCGACCATTAAATCCATGAGATTTGAGTTCATGTTTTGGGAGGATTGTGAATTAAAGTGGCTCGGAACCCCGAACACCGAAATTCCCCTTAGCCAATATGTTAGACAAGGATTATGCAAGATATTGGAAAGATTGATGACTGGACCCTCTCTCTCAGGGTTGGACCCTAGAGATGATTCGAGATGAGATAGTTGGAGGGAAAACAAAAATGAATATTATTATGCCCCACCCTACGATACAAGAGTGCTTAAGGGGTGGGTGTGTTACAAATTGGTATCAGAGCATGGTTACAAAACTCGGCCTGTTTGGGCTCATGGATGAGCTACATAAAAACCACATTAAAGGACGACATCCTACCTTACTCCCTTCCTAAAAATTCTGGCTAAGCCCTTATTATAGAAAATAATGACAACTTACTGTTGTGTGTGTATGTATTTAAGAAATATGAATTATGTGATGGTTATGAACTGATATAATGTTATCTAACAACAAGTGTTTTGTCTTCACTCAAGCGGTCTATCAACTGCGGGAAATTGCAATCATATAGAATGGTGACACACCATGAAGTGGGGGATGGCTCCCACAATAGAGATGAAGAGTCTGTCGAGAGGAGGGCGATAGAGAACCCTCTGGATCTAGCTGAGACTGCGAGGAGTCTCATATATGAATTATAGAGATACAAGGCTGACAACGAGAGATTTATAAAAGCGCAAGAGAAGCAAATGAAAATTAATGCAATCTTGCTGTAGATTTTATCCGACATACAATGACAACTACACCAGGGACCTAGCACCAGTCATGTGGATAGACGACGGAAAAAGAGGAGTCGAAGTCCACCTAAGATATGAAATCGTGGTCCTTTAAGTGGCCACACTGGTAGGAGTACCTTGAGAAAGGTATAGCCTGGAGACAGGGGACAAGCATCCGAGGAATCCTCTGGAAAGGAAACTGGTGACTCAGAGGGATCTTCTAGTAGTAGAACTAGTTGACATTCTCAAAGAAAACAGAAGAAATGAAATCATTCCAAAAGTCATAATCTCAAAGAATTCAAGAGGGCCAAACCACCCTCTTTCGATGGTGAGATCAAGAAAGGAGAGGAGGCAGAGGCCTAGTTGCTTGGACTCAAGAAGTATTTTAGAGTCCATGATTTCTCTAAAAACTTGAAGGCCCAAGTATCCACTTTCAACCTGAATGGAAAGGCTTCCATTTGGTGGGAAGACCTTAAGAATATGAAAGGGATTCATGAAAAGGAGCTATCTTGGGAATGGTTTGAGAAATACTTTAGGAAGAAGTATCTGTTGGAAAAATATTTTGATGAGAAGACTAAAGATTTCTATGAACTCAAGCTAGGAAAACTCACCATAGAGGAATATGTCAGTAGATCCCTTGAGTTGCTGAGGTATGTACCCTACATAAAATCATAAAAGGCAAATATGCAACGATTCATCAATGGGTTACCTAAGACCTACCAGAACAGAATTGATTTTGACGAGCCAAAAACCTTAGAAGACACTATCTGGAAGGCGAGATATTGTTATGAACAGTTTGGGCCTTAGACATAACCTCGCAAGGGATGGAAGCAAAAGAATGGTTCGGGGTTCTAGAAAAAGGGGTTTAAATCCCCAATATTTAAAAACTATAAGAAGGATTCAAGGATGAGATTTCCTACAGGAAGTGTACACCAACATAATTTCCACTCTAAGAGTAGAAATAAACCTTTTGGATCAACCTCAAGAAAGACTAACAACCCAAAGAAAGAACCCTTGAAATGTTGGGGTTGTGGAGAAGAACATCTACTGAGGGATTGTCCGCACAAAAAATAGAATAGTAGAAGAGTTTACAATGTCCAAGAATCTACCACCGTCAATGATATGGCCATGAGTATGCCATGAATTTATGCAGCTGTGGATAATAAACAAGCCAACCACCAAGCCTCAGTGGTGGAGATGGAAGGTATGATCGCCAACCATCTAATATCTATTTTAATTGACCCTGGTTCAAATTTGAGTTATGTGGCCCCTCAGATTGTTGATAAGTGTAAATTGCAGCCACATAGACATACTAAGCCATGGTTGGTACAATTAGCCACTGGCACCAAAAGAAAAATAGCGGAGGTCATACCATCTTTCCAATTCACTATGGATGGATTGCACACCCAAGCTACCCTTAACATACTTCCCCTAGGATCGTATGACTTGTTGATTGGTATGGACTCGCTAGTTGCATATAAGACTAAGCTGGATTGTTACCATAAAACCTTAGAATGTGTAAATGAAGAGGGGAGAAAGACAACCCTCCAAGGGATCCAGAAACTTGTCTCGGTGAGACGAATATTGACCCTTCAAATGAAGAAGTGTTGCAGAAAGGGATGTCCTCTATATGCAATACAGGTGTTAGAATATGTTGAGAATGACAGTCCAAGCTTAGAATACCACCCCATACTAAGGGACTATAGATATGTGTTTCCAGAAGAGGTATTGGGTCTACCTCCAAGAAGGGACATTGAATTCTCAATAGAACTTTCACCAGGAGTAGTGCTAGTATCTAGGGACCCCTATAGGATGAGTACACCTGATCTAGTTGAGATCAAACTATAACTAAAGAAAATGATGGAAAAAGGCTACATCTGACCCAACATGTCTCCATGGGGAGCACCAGTATTGTTTTTGAAGAAGAAATATGGTACACTTCGATTGTGCATAGATTATAGACAACTCAATAAGGTAACCATAAAGAACAAGTACCCCTTACCCAGAATCAATGACTTGTTCGATCAATTGGGGGGTGGGTCCATTTTCTCGAAGATTGACTTGATATCTGGATACCATCAAGTCTGAATCAAGGATGAAGACATCCACAAAACCGCCTTCAGGACGAGATATGGTCACTACGAATTTGTGGTAGTACCATTTGGATTAACTAATGCCCCTGCCACACTTTATGTGCTTGATGAAAAATGTACTCAACAAATTCCTAGAAAAATTTGTATTGGTTTTTATTGACGATATCTTAATCTACTCCAAGAATAGAGAGGAACATGAGGAACATCTTAGAATTTTACTTCAAGTGCTAAGAAAGCATCAGCTCTATGCCAAATTTAGCAAGTGTGACTTTTTCCAGAAGAAAATACATTACTTGGGCCATGTCATATCTGAATAAGGAGTAGTGGTAGACCCTGACAAGATCATATCCATCATGGAATGGCCTACCCCAAAGGATGTTTCATATATCATATCCTTTATGGGTTTAGCGGGATACTATAGGAGGTTTATAAAAGGGTTTTCCAAGATTGGTTGTCCAATCACTGCCCTCCAGAGGAAGGGGGTTAAATTCATTTGGACACTGAAATGTGAAGAAAGGTTTCAATCACTAAAACACCTTCTGACCCATGCGCTCGTGCTGAATATTACCATTACTGATAATGACTTCCTCGTGTGCACATATGCCTGCAAGGAAGGTCTCGGAGGAGTCCTTATGCAAGAAGGAAGCGTAGTTTTCTATGAATCCCAAAAATTGAATGAGCATGAAGTCAAATATGTGACCCATGATCTAGAGTTGGCTGCCATAGTACACACTTTGAAATGTGGAGGCATTACCTCCTGGGTAGGAAATTTGTACTCATGACAGACCATTGTGGATTGTTGCACCTATTTGACTAACCAAAACTCAATGCTAGACAAGATAGGTGGATGGCCCTCCTTAGCGAGTTTGATTTTGAAATCAAACATATCAAAGGAAAGGAGAATAAGGTAGTTGATTCCCTTAGCAAAAGTATGAAAACAATTCACATGGAAGCGGTGAGCACTTGCGAGACAAATGTCAGGGAAAGAGTCAGGAATGCACAAGAAGCAGACGCATTCTTCCAGATCGTGACCTCGTACCTAGAGCAAGAATTTTCAGGGCTAAAGTATGTAGGATACCATATGATAGATGGAGGTATGTTGAATTACTGAAACAAGCTATATATTCCAAGTTGTGACGAATTGAAGAGGTTCATAATGGACGAATTGCACAAGAGACCATACACCGGGCATTCAGGCTATCAGAAGATGGTCACGACCACCAAGAAACAATTCTATTGGCCTGGATTGAATAAATAAATAGCTGAGTATTTAGCTAAATGTCTAGAATGCTAGCAAGTTAAAACAGAACACCGACACCCAACAGGATTATTACAACCTCTACCAATCCTGGAATGGAAATGAGAGACCATCTCCATGGATTTCATCACTAGATTACCAACATCGGTCAGGCATAATGCCGTCATCATGGTAGTGGTGGATAAATTGAGAAAGTTTGCTTATTTTATTCCTGTCAAATTGAATTGCAAGGCAATATATATTTCCAACATATTCATCAAGGAGATATTTAGACTACATGGCATGCTTAAGGAGATCGTGTCTGACAGAGACACAAAATTTACTTCAAAATTTTGGAAATCCTTGATGGCTGGTCTAGAGAAAAAATTATTGTTTAGCATGACCTATCATCCTCAAACCGATGGACAGACGGAAAGAGTGAACCAAATATTATAATACATGCTAAGGATGCATGTAATGCATCAACCTAAAAAGTGGGAAGATTACCTGCCCCTAGTGGAATTTGCCTACAAAAACGGCTACCAAGAATCACTAAAAATGATCCCTTTCGAATTCCTCTATGGTAGGCCGTGCAACACTCCAATGAGCTGGAGAAATCTCATTAACATAATTACAATTGGACCCGACATGTTGAAAGAAATGGAACAACAAGTGATTCAGATAAAGAAAAATATGAAAATCGCTCAGGATAGATAGAAAAGTTATGCCTATAGAAAGAGAATCCCCAGAGAATTCAAGACAGGAGACCACATCTATCTCGGGGTTAAGCCCAGGAAGAGTTCCCTGAGGATGAGAGCTTGTTCCAAGTTGTTGCCTCGGTTCTATATAGAGTGGGACCTGTAGCATATAGGCTAGCACTCCCTCCCATAGTAAAAGAACATAATGTTTTCCATGTTTCATTGTTGAAGAAATATGTACATGATTCTAATCATATAATTGACTTGTCTATGATCCGAGTGGAACCAGAGGGAGAATTCCTTCCAGAACCTCAAGGCATACTAGACAGGAAGCAAACCCCACCCAGGAACCAAACCATTGCATAGGTCAAGGTGCAGTGGAAACACTTTGGACCATATGAGGCTACATAGGAAATGGAGGATTCCATGAGACAGGCATACCCATTTTTGTTCACTTCTGTACATACAAGATATGTTAATAGATAGAACATCAAGGACGATGTTCCTTTAAGGGGGAGGGAATTGTAACACCCTGTTTTCCCTAGCTTGTAAATATAACTATAAATGGCCAAGAGACTATGGAAAACTTTAAATGTGTGAATATTGATTCAATGGACCTTTGTTTGAAAGGTAAATGAATGTGAACTTAATTAATTACTAAGAAAATGGACAAGTGTTGCATGACTATTGGAGGGGGGGTGTACTTGGAAAGACCACAAATGCTACACGAAGAGATGGTGAAGGGGACCAGGAATGGTTGCATTAACCTTCACTAAACCATTCCTTACTGGATTAAATGGCTCAGGACCAGAACCGTCCTCTGACCTAGAAATGAATTGCAGTCAGGCTGGTGGGTGGGAAGTGTTATAACCCTAATTTGCACCAAACATGCTTACCTGGCATTAGGCCATCTCATATTCCTTCTTTTCCAAGCCACTACTGAATAACTCTTCTAAAAAAATCCATTTTTAAAGGCCCACACACCTTGCTCCACTACAACCGGTGTGTATCTACAGTTTCCATGCTAGCTGACCCACTAAAACCCGCGTGGACCTTCAAAAGCACGAAAAAAGGAAATTTTTTGATGGAACACACAACTTTGGGCAAGTTAACTAAACCTTTCATCCATTCATGGCCAGTCATTCGACCAAATACCTAGCTCCTTCTAGCCTATAAAAGAAGGGGTAGGGGTCCCATTTGAAAGGAGGAAAAACATAGTAAAGAAACTCTACCCAAATTTGTATTCCCCTTTGCCCAATATTCTGCAACCATTTTGTGATTTCAACGAAGAAGAGAAGCAAGTGTGTTAGCAGTTGGTGCACAGTAAAGGAGGATCACAGGACCAGATTCGTGGAAAACCGGTTGGCTTCATCATTGTAAGTTTCTTTAGTGAATTTAATAATAAAGAAGTACTTTTCCCGTCCCACCATATGAGGTTTTCATTGTTTATTGCGTACATGTTGATTAAATCTCTAACCCGTTAATCTATGGATCAAATGCATGTGGAGTTATTTGTTTGTCTTTTGTGAATGTAGGTCAGCCTTGGGAGGAGAGTTGCAGTCAAAGAGCGACCAAGCGTGAAGAGGGATCGATATCAAACGCTGGAAATAAGGTATGTTCACTTGATCTTCTTAACTGTGTATTTGCTTAAGAATAATGGGGATTAGGTCTGGGATGATGGTAAAAAGTAGGAAGCTTTAGGTCTTTTCTTCATGCATGATAAAACCCTAAGTGCTAGTCCGTAGGGGGATTTCCCACCCACAACAGAATTGGCGACTCCACTGGGGACTCTCTAGGGTTCTTTGAGGATTTTTTATTGGGTATTTTGAAATTGGTTTTACTACCTTTTTTGAGTTTCTGCAAGAAGTCTAAGTGTTCAGGGGTTCTGGTTCTCAATAGAAGTCTTCCCTGATCTGCTTACTAGACTATTTCTTTTCTATTTTTGAGAGTCTTAAAAGGCATACACGCCCTATAGTGGGATAACCCGCATATGCATGTGCCCTACCTTTAGTCAACCCGCGTATGTACACCTGCTAATGAAGTGCTAGCTGCATGTCTGAGAATGCAGGAAATCCTTCTTAGGAAGATGCAGTCATCCTCTCCCCTGCAGAAGTGATCCTTCTCAGGGATCTTCTGGGTCCTTCTAGGTCTCTGATTGAACAGTCTATAGTTAGGTAAAAACCTCAGAATTAGCTTTGTTTTGCTAAATTTTTCTTGCCTCTTCTTTGTCAAAGTAAGTTTTTGCATCTTTAAGGGGTTCTGGTTTTCAATACCAGTACTCCCTGCCTAAGATTAGCTGTTTGTCCTCCTTTTTTGAGGAAAAATAGAGGCACACATGGATTGTAGTGGGCCTAAACGCGTGCATATGCGTTCTGTCTTTGGGCAGCCCATGTGCATACGCTGGCTGTTGAAGTGATAGTCGCGTGTCTGTCTAGAAACTTTTGAGGAGGCAATCATCCTCTTCCCTGTCAAGTTTTTACTTCCTAGGTTTTTCTTGTTTCTTTCCGGTCTCTGTCATAAGCATTTTTTAGACTAGGTTGTATTCCAACATAGCTTGCTTTTTCATTTAAAATATTTTTTGTGTTTCCTAGATTTTTTAACTTATTTTTAGCTTGAAATTTTAGAATCATGCATTCATCAGTTTGTTTTAGAATCTTTTGTTATTTCTGATTTGATTGGAAGAAAATATATTAAAAAAAAAACTTAGTTTGTTAGATCTCTTTCTTTACTGGCATTTTTTTTTGCATTATTATTTGAAAAAGAAAAATAAATTAGCATAGCATTGTGTTTTCTTCTAATTTTAAAAGCATTTCAAAAAGATAAAAAAATAAGAAATATAATCATTCTTTGCCAGTGTTCATATAAGTTTCATCATTTTTCGCAAGAGTCTTAACAACATCAGTTGCTTTACCGTACTCCTTGAGTAAATCAAGCCTTAAAAAGAATGCTAATATAAAATTAATTAGACTTTTTATGTTTGTAGGGTAAACCAACTAGTTTAGGGTTAGGGCCTTGAATTAGGTTGGAGAAGAAACTCTTCAAGGCCATTGAATCAAACATTAGATTCTGAGTTAGGGAGTGTTAAATTCCAGTATCGTGGAAGTTATCTGGGACCCCCCTCTAACACAGGGGATAAACACGAGGTTGCGTGCGGAAAGATAGCAGAGATAACCCCTCCAAAGCCAGATCAATCATAGTGGAGAACACATATAGAGTCCTAGTCTTGGGATTTTGTCGATTGCATTTTCCACGGAACTTCGTGGGTCTCGAATCCGTTTGAGGTCCTCAGTTGTATTCTGGACCACTTGATTTCGATACCCTTGACAAGTTTCGGACTTGATACCCTTCTCATTTTGGTCTACCCGACTGTCAACTATACCCGCCTGGTGACTTTTTGTGAGCTGGCAACTTAGTTGCCTTTATTCTAGGGACTTACACAGGTGACTGCGGGGGTATACCATAGTACCTAGGGAAAACATCGGGACACGCTTTGTAGAGTATACCTGGAGGGTTCTTTCGTATTCGAGTTTCACTTGCACCGGTAAGTTTCTCTAGTGTTGGTTNAGCCGCCTCATTATAGGCGTTGTTTTGATACCACTGGTTCACCAGAGTTAGTTTGTGAGACTTTTAAGGACTTGAAAAATAAAGCAAGGGGAGAACATGTGCATAATATCTTCATGGCTAAATTTCCTGATGATACCAACCAAGGAACCCCTTCGCAAGGGGATTCTTGTGCTTTTCCCTTATTCTGAAATGTTGGTGTCCCTTTGATGGCCACTTTGTACATTCCTGGGTTGAATGTGGGACTACCGGTTTGGTTGGGTACCATTCCAAATTTCCTAAATGCTCTTGATGCTTCTCAGTTAAGCACCTTAATTCATGGGCACCCTTTTGATGTTTCTTCATCAGCAAATTCTTCTCCTCCTTCTTCTCTCACCTTTGGTGAAAGTACAATTACTAGTAATCGGAAGTCTAAATGAAATAGAAAGAGGAATAATAGGAAGAAGAAATCACCAACCTCTAAGAGTCATGTTGGAGATAGGTCGAAAACCTCTGCAAGTCATTTTGAAGACCAACACCCAACCTCTGCAATTTATGCTGGGGGCATGCACCCAACCTCTGCAAGTCATGCTGGGGGGAAAATTCCAGTCACTGCTAGTCATGCTGGGGGCATTTATTCTGTTGAGAAACCTACATGGATAGGACGTAAACCTAAGTTCCCTTGTAAGCTTTGCAAGGGAGATAACCTTACTAATATATGCCCTAGAATTCCATAGGTACAAATATTGTGGTCCCTGTCTGCAAGCTCTTCTGATTCTGAGTCTTCTGAGGTTTCTTCGCAATATATTCAACCATTGGTTGAGAAAGTGGTCATGCCGATGCAGTCATC
>JASDQU011379413.1:10273-23812 GCA_032191745.1 Picea mariana | reverse complement strand
TCATGATAATTAAGGCTCCATTTCCTACAAAATGCCTCAACAAATCTTGCAAAAGATAACACTTCTCCTCTACCAAGATGTCCAAACCATCTCTTGCACTATTTTTCATACTAAATGCAAAAAAAAGTCATCATAACATCTTCATGAATGATGCCCATGCTCAAATTGAATTTCATGAAAGATGAAATATGTAGTATGACTGAATCAAAAGGAGCATGCCAATCAGCCAACCGTGGAGGCAATCCCATTTTTCTTTGTTTCTAGGTCTTCAATACAAGGTTGAAAATAAAATATGAAATGAATAATGATCAAACCTCATATAAACACCAAAGGTGGAGCCACCAAGATGATATTTTCTTCAAAGAGCCTTCAAAATGATTGGATGTGCTCACCTTTACACCCAACAACATCTTCAAAATTTGTAAGGAACACGAGATTTGTCCCTTGATAGAGCCACCATTGGAGAAGGAGATATGTAATACAACACTCTCACTATGGTGTCATGAAGCATAATCTTAAAATTTCTAGGTGAATGGACTTTATCCCCAACAACGACGCCAAACATGTTACCTCCCAAATTGTACTTAACGATAAAATCCCTAATCCACAAGGCACAACTCAAAGGGAAACTATTAGGATGATAATCACTGTCACCTAATAAACTTATCCTCTTCACTTTAGGTGGGATCTCCTCTAGATCAAGGGAGGTATTTCTACTAGGATTACTAAAGCTAAGCAATGAGGCACAAAGTGAAGGAGTAGCTTTAGTAAACCAATGTTTTGGGGTTTTTATGATTTAAAAAAGGTGATGGAAGGAAGTAGAGATCAATGCCCAATACAACATGGGTAATAGAGTCAATGTGAATCAAAGGTGATTATGGAGTCAAGAAGAAACCTTCTTCACAATTGGTCTATTTCGTTCAAGGATTAGGGCTAAGAGATTATAACCAAAAAGGAAGAGTAATCCCTCGTCTAATCAAGATTAACAATGGATATGAAGGCCCAAAAAGAAGGGATCATCATGGGAACAACCTTCACCAACAAGAAAAACTATGGCTTTACATTCTTACTTAATACTTCTTTCTAGGGTTCCAATATGGATAGATAAAGCAAGGCACTTACCAAACCAACAAAGGAAGAAGGAGATGAATTACCCTAGAACATATTCCCTCCAATGGTAGAAAAATCCCTTCAATGGATTTATCTAGTAATTAGTTCGTAGAAGACTTGAGCATTTCACCATTAATATTTATGCACCAAACAAGAACCAGAATAGAGAACCTTCAATAATTGACAACAATAATCTACAAATAAAGAAACCTTTACACAGCCATATGCTCCAAGAAAGATATTTAAATTAAGCTGTAAGGAGTGAATGCTCCAAAAATCCAACCATGAGTGATAAGGAGGAAGGAAAAATATTCATGTAGACTATTTCTCAACTTCATTTACAATAAAATAGCAATGTCTCATGTGAGATCCTTATATATAGCCTATAGCAATGTCTCAAGTGAGATTCTTATATCTAGCCTAGGGAGGGATAAAATATTACTTCCTCCAACTACCTAGTCAAAAAATACAATAAAAATGAGGTGGTCAAACCACATGTACAAAKATCCAAGTGAAAAGTCCCCAAGAGAGTGTAAYGTCTCCCTTAATGAAAGAAGAAGGTGAATACAAGGTGTAATGTCTAGCATCCAAAGGCCTCCAAAGGGGTAGRTCCTCAACAAAATCCTCAAAGTATGCAAGTAAAGTCTTTTAGGTATCTTCCARGGTGGACACATAGATCTCCAAGGTGAAAAATCTCCATAAAYCATCARTAAGACCCCTCAAGAGTGGATGAAMCCTTSAAATMAGMTCCAAMAGTKYCATGKATGAGGTGTTCAAGGTGTAACAACCCTCCTCAAATCATGCCAACTTTCTCCTCAAGTCATGGGAGAATTAGATAAGTCCACATGTGACAAATAGTTCCACAATGCAACCTCCAAGGTGGATGTCCCATGAAGTCGTTTGACACAAGCCTCTAAATGAGTGATTCAAAATCTAGGACATGACATGGCATGAAAAGTATTGGTACATGAAGAACAACTCTAAACTATTTTGACCAACCCTGGACTGCCTTGGGATACATGATAATGCCTTATGAAATGTGAATTGCCTTGGGAACTATAAAGATGCCCAAAATTCAGGATGAAGCCAAATGCTCAAGAGGAACCATAACACATCATATGTTAGATCAACATGTCTTAAAACCCTCTAGCTCATCATAATCCATGAAACCAAATAAGTTCCACAACTATCCAAGGCTCATAAAAATCACAAGGGGTAGTGAAGAAATTCACTAGTAGTACCTCTATACAAAATAAGGGGTAATCGGTACCTTGCCAACTACCTCCCTTTAGTATTTTTGTTAATGATCCATGTCCATTTGTAAGATGTTTCATTTACAATTAAAGTAGTAAAGTTTGTTTATTACTTAATATAGACTCTCAAAATTGAGGTGGAATTTCCCAACTCACTTACATGGCCATGATGGCCCCACTTTTTCAAAGGGATAAACATACCACATGCTTTGGATATAATTATACTTTGGTGGGGGGATTTAACACCCCCTTTGATCAACAATGAAAACCATTAGAGTGGTAAAGTGAAAACCCTCTTTGAGTTTCACTTGTCTAGCAATTTCCGCTATGACGATATTCACCTGTATGTAATCCTTACAAAGAATACACATGGAATTCACCATTAAGCCTTTTGGCTACGAAAGTCTCTTTATCCATACTTAAACGTTACAATATGACAATATATGATGCAGAAAGAGGGGACTCAACAAATTTGCATATTTTATGATATGTTTGAAAAAGGGTCATATATATATATATAAATATAATAATAATAATAATAATAATAACAATAATCTGATTTTAAGGTCACTTCCAAGCCAGACACAACCAAGCTAGACAAAGCAGGGGGTCTCATAAATAGTTGTCTTTCTTTCTCTTCATCAAATAGTCCTTCAAAATCTACACACTAAAGAAAATCATAATTATGCCATTAATCCTATCAACCTTCAACGTCAACTCAGAAAAATATTTACATTATATGAAGCAAGGAACTGTGCTCGGTATTGAATGCTGATTCTTCAATACTTTGCTACATGTACAATTTTTTTTATCACAATGTCTTTACAATCTTCACGAAGCCTTTGCATCTGCTTGAGATTAGTAAGGATTCCATTTGAGAAAAAATATAGAATTGGAAACCTCTTGCTCCTTCCCATAGCTAGTTTTCATCGAAGTTGAATTTCTTGCATTTCATTTTCCTCTTGCATGGTTTAAAGAGTCGAGTCAAAACACCATCAGTTTCAAGACCACTCCTTTGAGTAACAACAACCTAAAATCAAGCGCTAATTTAAATTTATCTAGAAAATTTTCTAGGGCTCTTCAAACCCATCTTAGCTTAGGTGTAGAGATTTGGAAAAGGATTGTGAGAATAACTTTCCAAAGCTGCTAAAGAAACATAAAGACTTGAGTTAGGGAGTGAAATCAAGTTTCTATATCACTGACCTTGGGAAGCCCTTCTAACACAAGGGTCAATTACGAGGTCGCATTGGGGCCCTTAGAGTAATCAACCCTACTTTGTTGGTATTGGTGTCAACTGTAGAATATCGCCCCTTTGCTTTGGTATAGTAGGTGGTACCATAGAGGCTATAATGTTTTAGACTTCCTACACAAGGTGACAACACAGGGAAGGTGGTGTTGTACCTGGGATCGATGTTGGCTAGACTCACTAGGACTCCTTGGAGGGTTTCCCACTGCTTGGTGAGGTAACTTGCACCAGGGCGTTAGTTCGTTAAGCAAGTTGTCAATGTAACTTTCCCAGCCACTGAAACTCAGCCCCTTCACGCATTGATTCTGCAATGTTGGATTCCATCACCAACTAGCGCTTCTTTGTGAGAAGGTTTGTTTGCATGCTTGACTCCTAGATTAATTAGCATGTGTTTTTTTTTCTCCTTAGTTGGCCTTAGGATTGAGTTTGTGTCTAATGGAATCAATTTCGGGTTAATTCCTCATTTGATCAATACAAAATATGGATACAATTAAAATAAAAGGTAATAAAGAGGTAACAAATAGATCATACCTAACTTACGTCTTATAATTCTCCAATATTGTTCTTTACACTTAGTGAAAAAAACACCAAATGGAATGGTTTACACAAGGTCAATGGAGAATGTTATTCTTATCTTATTCTTATTTCCATAACTAACTTATTCTTCAACTTGGATTGAACAAAACTAGTATTTGTATAGTTCTAATCTTGGCTTGAACAAAACTAATATTTGTATAGTTCTACTCTTGTATCGAACAAAAGTAATATTTGTATAGTTCTACTCTTGGCTTGCCTTAGACATATTTCCAATTAAAGCACCCAAGATTTGCAACACACCAACTAATGGTTGGATTTCTTACTCCATAGCATTGACCCTCATCTTCTATGGACATTTCTTATAATAATTCTAATTTGCACAAATCCAACAAACAACAACCTTACTACTATTTTTTTCTTAGATCCATATGATAAATTTATCATGTCCTTAGTGTTATCACATTAATATGTCCAAAATAAAAAGGGATATCACATTAAATTAGGTGGCTGACCACTAATATTGGTAATTGCACCCTAGTCTAAGTGTGCATCCAAAACTAAAGATATAATTTTTTTATTTAGAACTCTGAATATGATGATGGACTACTAACTAACAACACGTGCACATGAAACAGAAGGTACAACCAAATAGGTACTTGTCAGATATTTATTTGCCGAGTGAGGAAATCTTAGGACAAATAGAGGCCATAAATGCGACTGCATCTAGTAGATATGATAAGAAAACAAGGACCAGAGGTGAAAAAGTCAGAATAAAATTTTGTAGACGCATGAAAGTTTTTCTTGCCAAAGGAGGATCATGCTCTTATGATGATGAGAGCATATGAGACATAGATGTTCCACTCAGGTATAAGCATCTGGTGAAACAATGGGTACCTAAGGAGCTACCTCCTATAGATGTTGACTTCGTTGTCAACAATAGGACATATCACATTGCACCATCCTCCCTGCATGGCTTGGGGCTATTTTCTATGGATGGAATAATTGTAAAATACAATATAGTAACTGAATTGATGGACTATGTCGGACCGAGTTACAATTATAATGATTGGATGCGGATGGTTCGGTACATACGAAGTATCCAGAGATATGTACTCGTCAAAAATTATATACAACTAATAAACAAGGATAAAAATAAGGGAGAGACTATCTATATTGATGGAAGGCCTAAAGCTTCCAGCAATACCTCAGGGTTTGTAAACAACACACGACCTGAGACAACAAACAAACAATCGAATTGCATATGTGAGGGACGTGAAGAGAATCGGGTAGTCCTGTGCGCAATAAAAAAGATAGCTCCCGGGGAAGAGTTATTAGTGGATTACCATTTGAATCGAATAGAAACATTGACTAATAGTGTGTGGTTCTTATGCAACACCTCTTTAAGAAACCTCTACTTATTGCATTATATTTTTTTATTATCTTTAACATTGTTGTAAATATTATCTTTAACATTTTTTTTTGTTATCATTAACAATTTTTTAAATATTTGGGGGTTCTAATTATATTATAATGTGGCAGGATCATTGTGGAAAAGGGCCAGCCTCAAAACATGTAAACGATTATCAATTTCCACTTTCATTTTACGTTGTTTTTATTATTTGCTTATATAATTTTATTGAAATAACATTGTTTTTGCTAAAATTATATGTAGTCCGCAGGCCATGTGGATCATGATTCTKCCGATGAGGAGGGGTTTTATTCATGTGATGAYCCGATGGYCTTATTAGAAAAAAAGATCATTAAAGCTAACAAGGAACTTGCTAGMTTGTTAGATTGTCCAGAACAAACTCCCGATGTCAAAGMAAAGATYAAGCTCCTTATGTCACAACTTAACACATATCAGGTGATAACCATAATTTAAAGTGTTTTTTTTAATGTACTCATATGTTCAATTATGATACTTTGTTCTTTAACTTTTACATTATCTCACGAAAAAACATTTTCTTTTTTATAAAGGAATTTTTGGAKCCTGTTYARCCCRGTRTTGGTAGTAGTGGYGCTAMAGAGACRCTAYAGAGTCCTGATGYGGGYGGTCATACARCTKCTAGAGMAYTATTTACTTCTCCATMTTCCACAYCTAATTTAGATAGSAWCYATGACACACASYGCCAKRMATCCACACCTCRATCAGAGTCTAGAGATGGTGGCAGAGATGAGGATCATAGTGATGTGGTTGAGATGGTTKCATTTCCTAGAGCTAGAYRTGTGACAAGCACRRGGACCCTTCCGTGCACATTTTTGGTYGACGATAATGGACTTCCATTAAAACAATCAAGACTCCYMGGTAGTTTTAATTCATATTTTAATCGTTTAATGTTGTCCTCATACAAAAATCATCTAGATTATTAATTTTAAATTAATGATCATATCTTTTTGTGTGTAGGAAACGACCTTTTTTATAGGCACCTAGAGAGCAAGAACTTGTCTATTTTTGGGGCAACCTTACGCATGAGGTGGAATTTCCAGAATTCCAACCTCAAAAAGGAACTTATGGATTATCTTGAAGGCCTCTTTGGAGTAGACACGTTCAATAAAAAAGCAATCACATCTACAGCGTGTGAATATTTAAAATATATGTGGGATGTTTATAGACGAAGCTTGGTAGGAAAACCTAGGTATGAGCGTCCTCCCTCAATTCCAGAGAGGGAGTGGAAGGCGATCATTGGTGATGCAAAAGAGAAGATTTTGAAAAAATCAGGAGAACAAATAATTGGTACACCAAGGTAAATTACAATTTTTTGAATTCCATACCAACTTTATTTTTCTTTAGATCTAAATAAAAGTGTGGTTATATATAACATACTTGAAAATTTTGATGACAGGTTTCCTGACACTTTGAAGGCAACCAAAGTAAGGATTGCCAAACATGGCCAACACAAGCTAGACCACGAAAGCTACTTGAGGTTACAGTCATGAATCGTAAGTACCCAAACATCTTAAGAATATTATTTGTATCACCTTACAACTTTAAGGTAATTGCATCCAAAAACATTAAAAACCAATACCCTTATGCAATGTAGGGCGACGAATTCGGAACTAAAACCATGGAGGAAGACCTCCAAATTGGTTACAAGTACGGTTATAAAGCTGTGGTTGATCATAGGAAAAGCATGGGGTAGACCCCAAGATCCAATTTGCGGGATAAGGTAAATAAGAATCGGTCCACATTAACCTTTCGTTACTTATAAAATACGTAAATGTTTGATATCGTCCATAATTTAATGTCTTACTTTGTTTTAATCAGGGGAGCAACACTACCAACGAAACCATTAGTACTAGACAACAGAAAGTTGATAATGCAATACAGCCAGAAGATCATGGTGCTCCCCAGCATCCCCATCCCAGTGAGGTGCAACCCCAAGATGTTCCCATGACTGAGGCCCACGATGGTAAAATGTCTATATATTAATCATATACTTAATAATTTTGTACTTATAAATTTTGACGTTTCAATGGAAAATAATGTCATAGTTGATCCTCCTTGACTTGAAGATYARGTGAACAGTCCGGAAGCCATTCCAACGGTGTCGACTAGAGGACCARGTAAATAATTACATTGCAGAGTTTTTTTTTAATAYTAATGAACTACTTCAATGATATTTAAAAATTGKCCATTTAAATTTAATATTTTTTATTTTTTTAGGTGATGGCCCCTCACAGCAGCATCCATGTTGTGGGTGAGACCATACGTACTCGRCGTGAAAGGAATCAAACAACATCAACTGCTGAAGAGCACCTAGTAAACAAAGACATGGAGATGGATGAATTGCTTAAGAACTGAAAAACACAAAAGAAGACTAAAAGAAATTCATAATGTCATGTAATAATTTTATAAGACAATTAGATGTACATTATATAGCTGAACATGTAATGATGCATATAATGCATTGACATTATGGGTACTTTTTCATCTGATAATATACACAAGGATATTTCTATGGCTTGTATATATCTGTGAATGTAATTTTGTTATACACTTAATGATAATTTCAGCTTCTCTTATAATACTTGGTATATATTGATTCAATACTCCTTGATTCAAGACATGAGAATGAAAGCAAGAACTGGTGCCTTGTGCTTGGGCTATGGAGTCTAGGCAACAAATAGAACTTGAATATGAAATATGCAACTTCCAAAATCTTGTGACATGATATATGCAACTTTCAAAGTCTTGTGACATGTGACATGTGGCAAGCATCTTTTTCCAAGTAATGTGCAAACTTTAAACTTGGTGCAACATGCAAATTTTTTTTTTTGGGAAGATGCAATAATAATTTTTAAGGATTAAACATGAGGGGTTGGAAATGGCCACGTCAATCATTTTATAATATTTTTTCAGAGCATTACCCTTCTTTTCATTGTGTCTCACATGACAAAGAGAATTACCATTATTTTCAGTGTGTCTTTTCATTGTGTCATGGACATGGTGTTGCTACTCAAAATTTCCTCAAAGCCTACTTATTCATTCCTCTATGATATGTACAATGATGTTGAACCTTCCACAAATCATTGCGAGTAGAAAAATAAGCCAAGGACAGGAACCCAAGGATTTCAATGTTAAGGTCTTGTGATTCCACAAGGTGGGATACAAAGAGGAATTGTTTCCATGCATACACATGCTAAATACCTTGATTGAGAATGTGGATGTAACAAGTTGAACACTGAAATCATAGAGTGATGACATAATTGAGCAATATGGCATTAATACTCTTCAAATGATGTATGAGTTCTCACCTCCCACAATGTCAGTAAGCCTTTGGTGGTTGCAAAATTTTAGCAAAATGCATGATGTTTATAACATTGTGAAGGCATGATGGCTTTTAGTTAAGCCATTCCAAACTACCACAAGTAAGGTACACTGAATAAAAAAAATTGCAAATGGAACTTCAAGCCTTAACAATTCTCTTGAACCTGTTGTATGGTAGACGAGGCACTAGATACATATGGTTAAGATGGATTTTGATTATGCATGGGGTTCTCAAGCATGGGATGATATTTTATTAGGTAGACTTCATATATAATCTTCTTGCAAGAGTTCTCTTGTTTCAAGCCCACCTAGTAGCCTTCCTTTGCACTTGTACATGATTATTTCCTCATAGATGTTTATCTATTATTCAGTCATTTAACCTTTTAATATCTTTGAAAAATGCAGATTTGAAGGGTGGTCACCTCCATGATCCAAAACACATTTTCGAAAAGGTATAAATCATTTTCTTCTCTTGCATCATGAAATTTTCCTTCATTTACTTGTATACTTAAATTCAAAATCCAAGGACAGATAATGGTGTAAACAACTATTATTCATTTAATATTTTTTTTTAGAGATTTTTTACTGTAAGATGATGTGGCATATTATGTTCTCCCTTAACATTTTTGTTTTCCAATGTTCAATGTTCATAAACACATATTCATAGGACTTGGTGATGTATAATTGGAGTTAGTGATTGATTCAATCAACATTGACAACAATATTGATAAATCAGATGGCGTGAAAAATGTGAGTTCCACCTGCATACTTACCCTTCAAAATCTCAACTGCATACTTATCATTCATATAAATATTATTAGAATGAGATATTACAAGCACACTATATCAATTCAATCCATCTACCATTAATAAACAAACTTGTAAATCACCCATGCGATCAAACCATAATAATAGTGTTAGAAGGAAGTTACCCTCTAGGCCTAGACATAGATTCATATGCACATTACACCCACTAAGCTCCATTCTCAAATATAATGGAACCAATTGAGCTCCATATAAACCTCCTCTTCTTGTATGTGATGTCCATTCTATGGAAATCACATAAAGTGTGATGAACAACATGACAATAGCTATACTAAAAGGGTATTTTTTCATAATACACCTCATGATAGCACCTCTTCTCTTGACATTATATAACTCATGGTAGGATTAGTAGATCCTACCATATAGTATAGTGACATCAACATTGTATAAATGATTTAGAAACATGCAATTATTAGAGAGTAATGCATAACAAAATCATATATATCCACATCATCATGGTGATGTTATCAAGTCATCTTGTTGAGGCATGGACCAATCATAGGTTTCCACATATCATTGATGATGTCATCAATTTAGAGTTAAGGAGACAAGTGATACCTTCAGAAGATGACACATGACATTCTTGCACATATGGATTAAAAATATATGCCATTCTCTTTTTCATCAAAATATATCTAAGTGTTGAGTTCTAGATTTGAAGTGAAGTTTAAATGGATTTCATATAAATTTTGTGCCAGTTGAGTTGATCATCCTTCACATATCGTGTTTTAGGATTTGGCATGGTTTTCTCCATGGGATTGACACGTCTCTTAATAGAATTTATAAAAATTTTAAGTTTCAACATACATATGGATTCAATACTTTATGTTTTGTAGATTGCATGAACTTTGGAATATACCCACATTTATTTATGGAGAATTTAATAACACTTTAGGTATAGAAATAACTAGGTGAATTTAAAATATTTAAACAAATAAAACATAACTTGCATATGTCATTGCTAACAAACCATCTTGAAAATTGGTCTCATTCACTTAGATTCCTTCCATAAACATATATCCTATACTCTACCATCTGGTATTTGCTTGCCTCTAGACCAAATAATTCTTGTTTTGTCATCTCAACAAGAAAACAAACTTGAAGTTGAATGAGACTATTTTAGCACACAATCAATTCCATATGGTTAATGATTGTATCTGAATCTCTCACTACAACCAATGATTGAGTACATGAACCTTTATAAATTTTCGATCCTTTCCAAAGTGCATAAGCTTTTGCTTGGTTGTTGGAAAAAACACCAAGTCCCCATGCAAAAGAAGTTTCAATTGTTCCTCCAGGGTCCATGATGACACCCCCTCCCCTGCCCATCCCAGCCACCCCAGATTTTTTAACAAGTTACTCACATACCAATGGTGGGCCTTTTTTTCCTCCTTGCATTTCCCCATGATGATCTCTGGAGTATGAAGAAGCAATTCCAAATTTTTGTGGGTTGATTTTGATGGAAAAATAATTGAAGAGGTATGGGCTTATGCAATGGTTATAAAGCATCCAAGGAGTCCATCAATCCTCCTAAGCTACATGCTCCATTGGTTCCACTCCACTTACTAAGCCACATGCTCCATTGGTTCCACTCCAGTTACATGAACACTATCGCAACCAAGGCATCCCCAAGTCAAATACATTCCTCCATGAAAGAATCCAAGCTACCCTATGTTGTCTTGGACTCAATTCCCTCCTGTAGAATGTCAATGATTCTTTTCCAATGTAGGGCATCCTGCCAAGAAAACAAACAGTATAAATTTGTCCAACATAAATAATGTCCCAATTTATCTAATTATCTCCAACACTCCAAGGAGGAATGTAATGAAAGCATTCAACTAAGGTTAATCAAACACTAAGTAAACCACCTCCAATTTGCATCCTGCCAAGAAAACAACCAGTATAAATTTGGCCAACATAAATAATGTCCGAATTTATCTAATTATCTCCAACACTCCAAGGAGGAATGTAATGCAAGCATTCAACTAAGGTTAATCAAACACTAAGTAAACCACCTCCAATTTGAAAATCCATCTCAAACTATCTAAGGGATAATCATACACCATGTACCCCAAATCTCATGAAGCATCCCCAAACATAGTGTAAACACTTTCAGAGTAACCTCGAAAGCTAACACAACCCCTGTGACTTTGTTGATCTTGTTAGATCATTTTCTAAATTGATAATGAAAATGCCTATAACAAAACCCCTATGAATTTGTTGAACTTGTTATATAGTTTGCTAAATTGATAATGAGAATGCCTATTTCCTAATTTTTCTTTGATGGAACATCCATAGCTACTTTTACCTATGGAAGAGAATCAATTTAGTGGATGGTCCTTATAGAATCAATACACGTGGTATTATGATATACATTTATCATGAACGTTGATTCAACCTTACTAGTTCCCTTTATTTTTCTTAAGACATGGTTGCTATTTTTCAGGGTGCCCAGTGTTAACTAGATTTTCCTATGCTTCTACCAAAATTATAGAACCTAGACTTAGCAAAATTACAAAGATTAATATCAAACCTAGTGGATATTCATGTTGACCTTCTTATAGAGTTAGTTGAATTTCATGGAATCCTATAGAATTTGATCCCAATGATGTCGATCCCAATAACCTTTTTTATTCATGGTGTTTTCCCCCTTGTTTCTATTTGCATTGGGATTTTGGTGACCATGACATGTTTGTATTGAAAAAAGTTCACTTTATTCTACATTGAACCTATATTACTATTTTGAAGAAATACCATAATTGTTTTGAATTATGTCAAAATTGTAGYTGAGWCAYTCMTATTTATAGTYRAKCCTTTTGTTTATATATTTTCATTGGTATCAAATCCTATGTGCCCATATGTGTATGGATTTATCTCTATACAAATTAAATCCCATATCTAGTCTACTTTGACAAAAGAAAGTGGTTCTTTTTATTTTTGTGAGAGAAGTAGTTTAGTGAATGGATTTTATAGTTATTTCCTTCTACTTATAGGTTTTGTTTGGTATGAAATCTTATATGTCTAGAAGCATATTGGTTTATGTCTATAAAAGTTAAAAAAAAAGAAAAAAAACGTATGTCTACTTTGAAAAAAATAGCATACTTATTTTTATTTGTGTGATATAAGTATTTTAGTAGATCAACATATAGTTATTGCCTTGTACTTACTTGAAAGTGAAGATGTAAAGCTCTTGTAGAAAACCCATGTTATTGTAGCATGGTTGGATATTATCATAAATAAACATGTTAGAATACAAATATACATAAACAAAATATATAGCTTCATTATAGTAGGTGTACAATTAGATTATGAAATGTTAGAGCTAATTTCAAGAGATATTCGTCATAGATAAACTTTTAGTACAGAAAGATGGATACATATATAAATAATGTCATTGTTTTCTATTGATAGTTATTAATATGGTAATGATAATATGCAATTGCCACATAAAATTATGAAAGCCTTGTGTAGCAAATATTGTACAAAATATGTTGTTCCAAAACTATGTTCCACTCAATGATATCATTATTCTTTTGCACACATACATTCATGGTTACTTATAGCTAACATAACTTGTCAATTGTAATTTTTATTCTAGAATGGTGGTTTCCTTAGATCATTATTATAATTACATGATAAACTCTTGAACAAAGAAATGATAAACAAGAAACCAAAAACCTCATGGTTAAGTCCAAGCTACCACCAAGTTAATGCCCTAAAGTGTAGTCAATGCAATGAGAAATAGGAAATCTCCATGTTAATGCTACTTGCTACCAATTTTATGGAATCAACTTAATCAA
>JASDQU011379412.1:8317-19365 GCA_032191745.1 Picea mariana | reverse complement strand
AGGAAGATATTTCTACCTTTTTCATAACCCAACATACCCCTCAACTTATCTTCTTGCATGTCCTCATGCAAGCTGATATCTTACATGTAAAGCAGTGATGATGTAAGAAGGAAAATATGGTTCACCAGGTCTTCTAAACCCATTACTTCTTTTGAGCTCTACAAAAGAAGCATCCTCCCTCTTCTTATTAATTTTATAATCCTTCTGGTAACTTTCTGGAGGAAACCAAAGGATAGGGGGGGTATATATGCACCCAATACAAGCAGGTCCTTCCTCCTGGAGCATTCTAGAATACCTTTCCACTCTGTAGGTAGATGCAAAGAAATTGCCGAACCCAAAGGGTTTCCTACTTTAGACTTCATTGGAGGATGCATCCCATCTCACCTTAGAAGCAACAAGATCTTCTTCTTTGAGACCTCTAAAATATATGATTCCTAGATGTGTAACCTGTCAATGGATGGGGGCTAAAGAGTCCATGACCCCATCACTTTTCATGAAGGTTCTATGTTGCATAATGGTTGGAAAGGACTTTGGGGGGTCCCCTCTGATCCAAAGATCTAACCCAGTTTCCCTCTTTATAAAATTCCTTTTAGTTTTTTCCCATCTGACTTGGTTCTTAGAGAAGGATAGGAATTCCTAAAACTGTATCTCCCTAATAAAGGGACTAGGGTTATTACTCTTATCAACTTCCAAAATGAAGTTATGGAAGTATAAATCACACAGAAAGTATTGTAGCTTCTCTTACTGCTCTCTAAAACATGAAATGAACTCGGGGACAATGGTAATTGTAATTGGCTTACTTGCTCTGATGGATTTTACCCTTAACAATAGGTAACATTCCAACAAGAATAGGGTATAATTGGTAGCGGGAGCTCTGCAATTGATTGCATTAGAGTAAACATCACAAATCTCTTTGATTTTCTCCAAATATTTTTCAAATTGGTTTTGTATTTTCTTTGTCTTTTCCTGAGCTTTGGTTAACTCAGCATAAGTCTCATGCTCTCTTTCCACCATGGCTCTTAATTTTTTAACAACTCTTTAATGTTTGGCCATAGTATCCATCTCATCCCTGGTTTGAGTCGGTGTTTGTTGGGCTTGTACCAGCTCTACTTTTAACCTATCAATGATGGCACTCTATTTTTGAGACTGGGATGTTTGATACTCTTCCATAGTACCCATCTCATCTCTAGATTGAGTTAATGCTTGTTGGGCTTGCATAAGCTCTGCTTCTATTCTATCAATGATGGCACTATGTTCTTGATACTGAGATGCTTGATGATTTGTCATAGTCATTATTTCATTTATGTTTTGGATCAGGATTTGTTGGAACTGCATCAATTCTTCCTCTAATATCCTAATGGTAGCATCCTTCTCAACGGATTGAGATATTTCCTCTGAGACTAGGGTATTTGCTTGTACTTTAGCATCAACTATTTCTAAAGTAATTACTTTCTCATTCTGAGCTACTGCATCCTATACAATTATTTCTTCAAGGTCTGTCTATGTCCCCATAGATTTTGTAGTGACTTCTCTTTTAGTAAGAGGGTTTCTTCCTTGCACTTTGGGCCTTTTGTTTTTCTTTCTTTTGTGGGCCTTATCTGCTTATTCTAGTTGTTTTCTTAATTATTTAATAATTTCCCTGATTTTTCCAACCTTCTTCTTTAATACTTCAACCTTTTTAGCCCTTCTCTTCAACAACTTGTTTTCCTTTTTTAGCTTTCTAATTCTCTTATGGCTTTTGCCTGATTTATGTTTGTGAGGGGTCTCAAGGTTTTCTTCATCCTCGTTAGAAGGTGGTTGTTCCTCTGTTCCTTCCAAATGATCTATTTTTCCAAGAGGTCTTCTTACCTCAGGATGAGATTCTTCTTGTGTTGTGTCCTCTGGGAATGACATTTGAATATCAGGAAAGTCTTCAACAGGTTTTGAAGAAGAGGTTCATTCTTGTTATTCTTCTTTTTTATTTATGTCTTTGTCCATTAAGGTCCGTAAGCTCCCTAAAACCTGAGCTATTTCTACCTCATAGCTTTTGAAAAATTGTTCTTTTAGGTGCTCCAATGCTGGCTAGGTGTCTTCTTGATTGTTCCCTTGTGAGGTTTGTTCTACTTGCTCAATTTCTTGAACCTTTTTTTGTAATGATTACTCTGTAATGTCCTGAATTTGTTCAGTTGTTTCCTGAATTTCTTCAGGGTTTCTTGTCTCTATTCTTATCCTCTTCCTTTCAATGAGGGCTTTAGGAGTAGTCGTTGCTCTTTTCCTCTTTCTCGTTAATGCTTCTGCTTGTGAGGTCTAGATCTCTATAATTTGGATAGGGTCTACCTTAACTTTGGGTTGAGGAGGTGGAATTTCTATTTGAGCAGTGGCCTCCCCTTCCTGTATCTCTTCAATTTCTTGTGGTGGGTCTTCATGATATAATTCAAGTTGTTCCATTTGTAGAGGTCTATTGGCCTCGATAAGATTACCCCAGGTTAATTGAGTTTGACTCAGGGCCTTGTTTACTATCAATTTAACTAATCCATGGTGGTTGATGATAGTAACAGGATCCTTGGACTTCTATGTTCTTAAGGCAACCTCATGTAACATGGAATTTAGGAAAAATGGTATATTGATTACTAACCTTTGTTTGAGTGTCACTAGCAGTTTGAGGTGGCGTGGTCAGATTACATTGTATCATCCATCACAGGTGATGTACCTGTGAATTACCCCTACCAATTCTTTCCATGGTTCGCTGAGAGTGTTGGGGTTAAGTCCCTTCCCATTTTTATCCAATTATTCTCTGGGGTCTACGAAAGATTTTACATCTTATTTGAGCATTGTATATCTTCCTATCCATTGAATGCCTGTGTTAGGGAGACATGTAACCTCTGCTATGATTTATGGAGTAAATGGAATTTGTATGTCTCGAACCATGGATATTTATCCCTGCAAGTTCTGAAATAATTTGAGCGTGATGTTCGTATCATATCCTTGCAACCGATTGAAGTAATCCATCCACCCCAGACGATGTAGTATTTCCTTGCTTTCTCTGTTACCTGTAGTAATGTTGGCTCCTTGCGCACACTTTGGCCACCCATATTTCTGTGAGAAAATGAGAACGACTATCATTCCTGGTTTCAAACTTGGTTAGACCATCTTGGAGGAAAATATTATCAAAAATAGAAAATATCAGAGAACAATGAGTGTATAAAAGTGTGGGTTTTCCATTTATTACAATCATTACAAACTTATCAAAAAGTGTGTCGAGCATCCACTCCCATCATTAATGTGAAGGTCGACCTCGACCATCAGCATAGGCAAAAGTAATGAGTGTAGGTATTTCTTGTGAGAGGTAATGATGATGCTACTGCCGCTAGTGGGGACAAATCATGTATAATTTTCAAAAAGCATATTTAACAGTAATCATAAACGATAGTCTACTTTTGTGGGAAATTCAAATTTATTGTACCTCTGCTCAAAAATGTTTTTAAGGATAAATAAGCCGAATAAATTAAATTTGTTCATTTAACAATATTTCACATATCATAATGTTGTTACTTTTCCCGAGTTATTGGGTATAACCAAAATGATAGCCCTGTTATTGAGTAAAAAAACTCTAGAGACACACAGAAACTTGGTGTTTTTAAGGTAAACTTTCATACCACAGGCAGAGCCACTGCTGCCAACATGCATCCATAGCCTCAACAGCGTTTCCTTTTAACCCATAGATGAGACCTTATCCTTAATAAATATTTGAATTGTCTTTTCCCAAAAAGACCACTCTCCTGGTTTGGTAGCCAAATGATGATAATACCACTCACTAGATTGTAAGTTAAGTGAACAAGCCAACTCATGATGAGACCCCTTGTCATTTGACAAAAATGTCAAAGGCCATTGCCCTGGCGTGGTAGCCATAGTGGGAATGTAACATACATTATTATACTATGATCATGGTAGGTTGGCTTGTGATGAGACACCCTATTCTTTGTGGGAGAATTTTATGACTTATATTTATTTATTTTTATATTTTTTCTTTTTTCATCACTCATTTTTTTTTTTTTTTTTTAAGGGCTCTAGTAAGGGAGGCTCATTGTTGGTCACTATAATTGCTTAATTGATTCAAACAATCAAGTGATACATAAATTGTCAACCCAGGGAAGTCTTTTTATTTCAAATATAACCACGCACTATATATGCTTAATTCCAAAAGTAGCTTAGTGTTGTAGTAAGGAAACTTATACTAATCACACTTGCCTTGAATGAACTAAAGTTCTGATTTAAATCACAGGAAAGCAACCTACCTATTGCAAATATTAAAGATTAATCTAAGAATCATGGATTACATTAAAATAACACTTGCAATAGGAAAGAACAACTATTCTGCAACCAGAGAACAGGACCCTTACTCTCAAACAGAGACTTCAGTACTTTATTTCTGATTAACACTCTTTCATGAAAACAGTAATGCAGAGAAAATTAACTCTATCTAGCAGAGAACAAGGCCATCTAATTCCTTCCTTTCTAAGCACGAAATTTTAGCCCTATTTCTGATTAGCACACTTGTGAAAGGTAATTAAGATCTACAGAGAACAGGATAGTCTGATTCCTTTCTTTCTAAGCAGGAACCCTTAACCCAGTCTCTGGCTAGCCTCATAAAATCATCACACAAGATTGCTAATAAAAAGAATTACGAATTTCATTCAATAAACTAAGACAGAGTTCAGTAGTGTTTCAGCAAAGCGGAATTCATTAAAAGTAGTGTTTCAGCAAACAAAAGTTAATCAAAGCATAAACAGAGATTGTACTAACACAMTTCTAAAACTAATGGGTSAATCTTGTGAAGAAGGTGGGCCCTCCCTTCTCACAAGATTCCCCTGAAATGAGAAAGCTAGAGAAAGATACTCAAAGCAGTCTTTTATTCATCTGTCAAAATATCATATTACAATCTGGAAATGGAATGCGTCCCTCTCTCTGAAGCTTTCTCAATACATAAAACTTGGATCCCTCGAATGATGATTTCCTCTTATTTAAAGAGGGAACCCCTTCGATACAATAAATTACAATGTGTATCTAAGTCCTATCTTTAGTCGGATCTACTTTCTAAACCAGCATAGGATGTCCTAGTCTCGCGCAACATAATGCTATTACAGGAGCTGAATGAGGTATTGCTATTACGGCTAGTGTAACAACTTCTTCTCATTGCTGCTGATGTTGTTTCAGCATCGCAATTCATGGGTTGTTTTAGCCACGTGAATTGCGCTCTTGACTGTGTCGGTATTCTTGTGTAGGAGCGACCGTTAGTGCTTTGTTGACCGCTGACTGTAATGGCTTCCTTTGTGTTTCAGCATCGTTGGTCCTGGCGGTTTCCTCTGTGTTTCAGCATCTGTAACTCTGGACTGTGTAATAGCTCCGTGTTTCAGCATCTGTGACTCCGGACTATGTAACAGCTCTGTGTTTCAACATCTGCGACCTCGGACTGTATAACAGCTCTGTGTTTCAGCATCTGCGACCTCGGACTGTATAATAGCTTTGTGTTTCAGCATCTGTGACCTCGGACTGTATAGCAGCTCTGTGTTTCAGCATCAGTTCCGTGTTCCAGCAACAGCGACCTTGGACAATTCTGTGTTTCAGCAATAGGCCTCAAATGCTAATCTGCAATTTTGAACACTTATGCATTTCTAATCAATGGTTAAGTACGAGAGTGATGTAAAATATTATGCAAAATGGATTAGACGTATAGTAATGAGAAGGGACGTTGTATACCTTTGGGATGATCAGATAAAGTGATAGTATGAGTCTAAATATGGGTGATCAAGAGTATAATAGTGGGAAAAGGTATAAGCAAAAAGGTACATTGTGTGGTCCTAACATCCCCCCCAACTAAAGGTGTTGCATGTCCTCAGGCAACTCACTCTGAATCAGAGTCTGGATACCGACTCTGATCATGTAAGTTACTCAAGCAGTAACTATGGGAGGTACTATCCGTTGGCATTCTGAACCCTTGCACTTGCTGTAATCTTTGCCATGCTACTATTTCTGCCTTCTTAGGCAGCTTATAACTGACTTGATACCTTTCTATTGGCAACCAGAGGATGGGAAAATAAAACCGGTACCCTATCCAATTTTCCGCACAATGTCGAACACACTGGATGTAGTTGGGTATTCTGGAAATTGCTACTTCTAGGTTGGCAGGACCAAAAGGATTGTGCTATTGTCTCTTCTCCGTGGATTGATACCAAAACAGGTTATTGGCCTGGAGGGCAGGAATCTCTATGGATCTGATGATGTGCTCACAATCTTGGAGAACTTCTTATTGTAGCTGCTGAACATGTTCAGTTACCCCTGGTTGTTTTAAGAACTCATAATATTCTGTGATAAAAGTGGTTGCCTTATGTGGTTCTAGTCTAATCCAGAGGAGGCGATTATCTTCATTGTGCTTAGCAGCCAAAAAGTCATCTTGCCATAAAATCTGATTAGACAGAAAGGAATTAAATGCTCGAATTTGGATGTCCCCAACAAGGGGATTTATGTTTAGCAACCTGTTTTCTGGAATAGCCTCATTATGAAAGTATGCCTCACAGAGGAGGTGCTGATCCCTGGTAGAGGTAGCTACAAAAGTTTTGACAAAATCTGCTGGTTGTATTACTCCATGGGGTTTACCTTCTATAATGGATTTGATTTGAAACCATGTGAGTCTCTCCATAAGGAATAAGGAGTAGTTGCAAGATGGCTTTCTTGTGGCCAGTAGCTTCTGCACCAAATCAAATACCAGGACCAATATGCCTTTCAATTCTTTGTTCTTCTACTTAAGCTCACGAGCTTCCTGGCGTGTCTATTCTAATGCTTCCCAATTTGAGTAAGTATGGTTGATCCAGATTTGTTTGTGCACTTGCAGGTTTTTGGCTTGAGTTTCAGCATACTCTTTCTTCCATTTTTGTATTTCTACGTGCTCATCCCATAGCTGAGTCTGTGTTTCAGCGTTGGAAGTAGTGGGATGAGGTAAGGTTTGAGTGGATTGTTCCCTGGAAGTGGGGAGATTGATCTGGTTGGGAGGTGTGAATTCCTCCATAGGCACTGTCTGTACAGCCTTGTTGACAAAGGTAGGGGCTTCGTTTGTTGCAATGCAGAGCTCAGTGTTAAGCTTGAGAGGGCCTGTTGGTTCTTGTGTTGCAGCAGGTTTAGTCTTAAGCTTGGGAGGGCCTGTTAGTTCTTGTGTTACAGCAGGTTCTTCCTTGGTTACAAAGCGTGAAGGAATAGGGGCTGCTCCTGGAACTGGGACTTGAATGACCTTGTAGCCTGCTTGATAGTAAATATCTCCACATTGGAAACACATATATTCTTTACACAAGCTTTCTGTAGGTTTTTCTGACAAGGTTGCTATACAGCCTAAGGTGTACAAATTTAGTTCCTTTTCATAGGCTTCCTTTGCCGTGGCTAGTTCCTGCTTATATGCTTCCAGTTCTGACTTTAAAAACTCATTTTTCTGCAAGACAGATGCCATCGTTGCTTCTGGTTGTTGGGGAGGAGTTGCAGAAATGGTAGCTGCTCCTTGTGTTTCAGCTTCTTGGTGTAGGAAAAGTAAAGTTGCAGCACCCTGAACCTCTAATTCCTGCATATCAATTTCAGTATCAGCGGCTGGTTCTTGTGTTTCAGCCACTGAATGGGTAGCTGGTTTTTCAGCTACTTTGCTTGAGGAGGGTAATGTTGCAGCATTCGGGGTCTCTAATTCATGAAATTCAATTTCAATATCAATGGCTGGTTCTTGTGTTTCAACCACTGGATGGGTAGCTAGTTCTTGTGTTTCATCTACTTTATTTGAAACAAATGATGTCTGGGCATCTGGTTCCTGTGACTCAATTTCAATGTCAGCGGCTGGTTCTTGTGTTTCAGTCGTAGTTGTTGCTTGTGTTTCAGCTATGGATGGTTCTTGTGTTTCAGCCACTGAGTGGGTAGCTGGTTCTTTTGTTTCAGCTACTTTATGTGAGACAGATGATGTCACAGCATCCTGGGCATCTGGTTCTTGTGTTTCAGTGCCCGTGGTTGGAATAGGAAAAGATCCCGGGATTGGGGAGGTTGGAGGTGTACAGGGTATCAATCGAATTGGTGGGGAATCTAGGGTAGTGGTCATAAAGGGTGGCCTCATTGAGGCCCTTGTTCGTTTTTTCCGTAAGAAGGGTGGAAAGAAGGGAGCTTGTTTTATTTTTCGTGAAGGTCTTTCTTGAATGATGGGGCAGGAGGGGTTATCTGGTTCAGAGTCATCACTAAGAATATGAAGGGCGGGAGTGGATGACTCTGGTAAGGTATGCGGTGGATTTGGTAGGGTAGGGGAATTGAATGGACTGGTTGGTTCTGTGGGTGGGCTATTGGGTACTTTGGGGGAGTCTGGGGGGTTTTGCGGTTGCTGCTCCTGGGGAATTTCAGCAGCTGGTTGGGGGTTTATGGGTGAGTTATTTAATGGACAGTTTTGTTGATCAAAACCCCTGTGGATGAGCAATTGAACAAGATGGTGGTGGGTGAGTGAAAGGGTTGGATCTTTGGCCTTTCTACAGTAATGTGCCATATTTTTCAAATAGCCCAACAAATAATAGGGAATATTGACCCGTCTGTTATGCCTTAAATGAGAAAGTAGAAGAAATTCATGTTGATAGACTACCTGATATCGACCTTCGCAGGTCAGGTAATGCTTGATGAATCTGACAACTTCTGTCCATGGGGGTGGCAATGAGCTGAGCTAAACACCCCTGCCTTTCAAGTCAATTCGTTCCTCGGGAAGGAAGAAGTTCTACTGAACGTTCCTGATGATATGCTTTTGGCTGAACATGCGAGTGTCGTCGATAGGGAGGCCTGAGACCTCTGCTATGTCTTCTTCTGTTACAGATATTTGGACCCCTTCGACGACAGAATGGTCCTCCTGAAGATTTTGGGCGAACTGTAGGACTTGTTGTTCATTATATCCCTGAAGTCTGTGGAAGTAATTAAGCCATCCTGCCTGCTGGAAGATTTGATACACCGCTGGATAGTGTTCGAGCAGTGCTATGGTGGCGGGCTCATTCTGTATGACAGATCCTCCCATGGCTACTAGCTCAGTAAGATACAGCGTCGAGAGTTTGTGTATCAGCTTCTGCAGAGAGTGAGTTTTCCGAGTGACTTTATGCAGGAATAGTGGTTAAATGCGCGAAAGGGTGGTGAAATGGGGATGGCGGCGGTGAAATCGAGTGAAATGATGGTATCGCGGATTTGATGTGTACTTCCCCTCCTGTCAAGTGCGGCTAGTAATGATTGCACTTGAATGGTCATAATGATTTAGAATCTTTCTCATTAACTATAGCCTAACTGAATTACATAATATTTACATACCTCGCCTTACCGTTTGATTCGTTCTGCAAACAAGATATCATGCATGTCCGTGGTAGTCCTGTCATGGTGGAGACCTTTGATCTAATAGATAAATTGTGTCGAGGGTTTGCTGACTAGAAGGACGAACTATAATTTGAGGGCATAAAAGCTTGCTGACAGATGATGGTGAAAGACTGGTGTTTCAGTAACAGAGAAGAATGAAACAATTGCTGTAGATGAAGAACTCTTGAGTAATGGTGTTTCAGTATTGGAAGAAAGTCAAAAGTGTTGAATGATGGTGTTTCAGCATCGGAAGAAAGTCAAAAGTGCTAAACGGTGGTGTTTCAGCATCGAGAATAAGTCAAAAGTGCTGAACAGTGGTATTTCAGCATCGGGAAAAAGTCGAAAGTGCTGAACAGTGGTGTTTCAGCATCGGGGAAAATGATGAAGGGTTGCTGACAATGGTGTTTCAGCAACAAAAAAAAAGGGAGAAACAATTGTTGGACGGTGTTGTTTCGTCGATGGAGAATGGTGATGAAATAGTGGACTGTAGTGTTTTGGGAGTGGGAAGAATAAAAAGTGTTGAACAGTGGTGTTTCAGCATCGAGGAAAAAAGTCAACAGTGCTAAACAGTGGTGTTTCAGCAACAGAAGGGGAAAGGAAAAACAATTGCTAGACGGAGTTGTTTCGTCGATGAAGGATGGTGAGGGAATGGGAAAAAGTGGTAAAAATGATGCAGAGCCATGATGGGGAAAAAGGTGTGAGTTTGGTGTTTCAGTAATGAAGGAAAGGGGGCAGATTGCTGACAGTGGTGTTTCGGCAACAAAGAAAAGTCAAAAGTGTGGAACGGTGGTGGTTCAGCATCGGAGGCAAGTCAAGGGTGTTGAAAGGTGGTGTTTCAACATCAGAATAAAGTTAAAAAGTGTTGAATGGTGGTGTTTCAACAGCGTGAAGGTCAATAGTGCTGAACAGTGGTGTTTCAACATCTTGAAAGCTTGTCTCTTTGAAGTAGGATCGTCCTCTCCTAGTGGTTGTGCTTTGATTGGGGATCTGCAAAAATCGACTGTAGCATGGTATCTCTTGACAGGGATTATTAGTAAACAAAATCTAATCTAATCTAATACTAAAGAAAATTAACTTAAAAGAATTAATTGCTATTAGGGGTAGAAACCCCCTCGACGAAGAGAAAATAGGCGTCTACCATGCATGTGGCCTTAAAATCTTCTTTAGAAATAGGTTGTTGGTACAGACGGAGCCGATGATCATTTACAAGTAATGGAGTTATGGAGTCATCGATTGTGAGGAGCCTTACTGTTCCATTGGGGAAAACTGTGTCTACTTCGTAAGGTCTAAGCCATCTTGTACGCAGTTTTCCTTGAAATTATTTGAACCGGGAATCATACAGTAGGGCCCAATTACCTTTTTGGAACTGCTTGTTTTTGATATTTTTGTCATGCCATTTTGATCTTTGCTATTGAATTATGGTTGTTCGTTGAATGACATCTAGTCTTTTCTCATCTAGTTCATTAAGCTGTTGCAACCTGGCCATTTGTGCATCGGTTAGATCAAGGTTGGCAGCTAAAGCAGTCCTTAAGGTTTTTATCTCAAATTCCACAAGAAAAACAACACTCTTTCCATAGACTAATTCATAGGGAGAGAATCCTGTAGTATTTCTCCAGGTAGTTCTGTAGGCCCATAGTGCTTCAAGGAGCCTATAGGACCAATCCTTTCTGCTTTCC